>CM059195.1:70159873-70225924 GCA_030323885.1 Branchipolynoe longqiensis
CTGATGCTTCGTTAGAAAGTTGGGGAGCTCATTGACATGGGATCACAACAGGAGGTAGATGGCTTGATGATGAAAAATCAGACCATATTAATGCACTAGAATTGTGTGCTATTTATCTGGGTTTATGTACTTTAGTAAAGATAAATAAATCACAGGTTAGAATACTAACTGATACTACTACTGCCATGGCATATATTCGTAACATGGGTGGAACCAAATCAAAGTCTTGCAATCAGTTATCTAAACTGATTTGGAACTGGGCACAGGCTCAACAAGTCTGGCTGACTGTAGCGCATATTCCAGGGTCACAAAATACACTTACAGATTATAAAAGTAGAAATTTCCATGACCATTTAGAGTGGTCTCTCTCTACACATTTGTTTAACTTCGTTTGTGAAAAATGGGGTACACCTGAAGTTGACTTATTTGCATCACGAAATAATAACAAGTTACCCTGTTATGTTTCTTGGCATCCTGAACCGGATGCTTGGAAAGTAGATGCGTTTGCTATTACCTGGGAAAATAATTATTTTTATATTTTCCCACCATTTAGCATTATCAGCCGAGTAGTGAGAAAAATCGGCTTGGAAGGGACACATGCGATACTGGTGGTGCCCGATTGGGACACGCAACCTTGGCTGCCAGCAGTTTCACAACTGGCAAAAGATCGTATACGATTCCCAAGAAAACTCGGGAATCTGACGCACCACGGACCGCTAGTGGTTCACGGCGACGTGTCAACGACGCCCCTATTGGCATTCCTTTTCTAAGGAAGCAGCTACAGCAATTTGGATTGGACAGAATTACTGAGGATAGGATAGTATCGGATGCCTGGAGGCCAGGAACTGTCAAAATGTATACAACCTATTTAAAGAAATGGGGTGTACATTGTTTGTTAATGAAAGTTAAGCCAACAAATCCAAAGATTTCACAAGTAGCTCGGTTTCTTCGTTCTCTAGAGGATGAAGGACTTTCCTTTGGATCGATTAATGCGGCGAGGTGTGCGTTATCAATTATATTACCTAGAATTGATGGCGAAACAGTTGGAAAACATTATGTTATTTGTTATTTACTTCGTTCAATTTATCAAAGGAATCCTCCAAAACCAAAGTATAGTCGGTTTTGGGATGTTTCTATAGTATTTAAGTTGTTTCAGGCTTGGCCTCACAACTCGTGTTAGATATAAAACAGTTAGGTTTTAAGGTCGCGGTCCTGTTATTGATAGACCGACACAGAGGACAGACCGATGTTGCTTTATCCTTAACTGATTAGAAATAGACAAGCAACAACTATCGTTTGATTTAGAAAAAATTGCTTAAATCGAACACGTTAGGTGACCCTTTATCAACGGTTCACTTAGACTGTTTTCCGAATGATCGGAAATTATGTGTTGTGTCGGCCATACGGGCTTATATATACAAGACAAAGGATTTACGTGCATCACAACAACTATTAGTGAGCTTTATAAAGCCACATAAGGCGATTTCACGAGACACACTTGCCAGATGGACAATTACGGTGTTGAAATTGGCTGGAGTGGATACGAGTAAATACTCTTCCCACTCAACTAGAGGAGCCATGGTCTCCAAGGCACGGGTGCTTGGTATTTCTGTGAAAAGAATACTAGCGCATGCAGGCTGGAAGACGGCTAAGTCGTTCGCAAAACATTATAATAAACGACTAGAAAAGCCTACCGGCGTTGCAAAGCGTCTTCTCGCCAACTAACAAGAATAGGTGAGAACAAAAATTTAGAATGTTATAATAATAAGAAAGAATGATATTAAGGATAAAAATGAATTATGTAAAGGTCTCCCTAGCCTGAGGCTAGCCTGAGGCTGTTTACCGAGGTAAAATAGTATAGTTATACGAGTCTTACCTTGGTACAGATGATGGATAACTGTTGTTTTACCGAGGTATAAGCCTCGGATAGATGTGGGCTAGGGCCCTCCCGCCACACCCTGCCACATCTATTCCGTTGGTGTACCTTTTCGGTAAAGTAATAGTATCCATTGTTTGAAAGTCATTTTTATCCTCAATAAGTAGGTTAAGATTGCTGGTACCGGACGTGCTTACCTCTCCCTAGCCCACATCTATCCGAGGCTTATACCTCGGTAAAACAACAGTTATCCATCATCTGTACCAAGGTAAGACTCGTATAACTATACTATATATATATATATATATATATACTTCAGAATTGAAAAAGAACTCCACAACAACAACTAGTAGAACAGCAACAACAGCATATATTTAATTAAAATTGCGCGTTGCACAGGAGACCAGCCACACAGGTAAGAGTTCCCGCCACCGGGCACACTTTTTTGTACATTTTTGTTGTCCTTCCAAACAACAGGGCGTTTCCAAAGTAACCCAAGTACTAACACAAAAGACAATAGAATATATATAGCTTTTACTTACTTTTATATATATAAAGCACATTACGAAATATGTGAAGTGGGGGGACTGGGAATAGTGGTGGGGGTGGAGAATAGTCAGAAAACAAGTGCACATAAATCATCCGAGATAGCGGTCTTGACCACCTATGAGCTTGAGTCTCCCGGCGCCGAGGGCTGAGTGTCACCTGTGTGGTGCTGTGTATACACCCAGGGTGCTTTGTGTACAGCGCTTGTCCATTGTTTGGTTCATGGACGCACCTCACGCCTCCAGCTGCACCTGATGTATCCCACCAAAGCACCACTGGCAAAATTCCGGTTTTTTTTCTCTTTCTCTCTCTTTCTCTCTCGCTCTCTCTCTCTTTCTCTCTCTGCCACTCTCTGCCTCTCTCTGTCTCTCTCCCTTTCTCCCTCTGCCTCTCTCTGCCTCTCCCTCCCTCTTCGCCTCCTTCTCCCCCCCTCTCCCTTCCCCTCTCCCTCCCCAGCTCTCCCCCCCCCCCCAGCTCTCTCCCTCTCTCCCTCTCCCTCCCTCTCCGCTTCCTTCTCCCTCCCCCTCTCCCTCTCCCTCCCCATCGCTCTCCCTCTCTCTCCCTCTCCGCCCCCTTCTCACCCCCCCCTCGCGCTCTCTCCCTCTCTATCCCTCCCCCTCTCTCTCCCTCTCGCTCCCTCTCTCTCCTCCTCCCTTTTCTCTCCCTCCCCATATATCTCTCCCTCTCCCCCCTCTCTCCCTCATTGTCCGCCTCCTCTTCCCCCCTCTCCCCTTCTCCCCTCTCTCTCTGCTCTGACCCTCCACTCTCTCCCTCCCTCCCCTCTCCTCTGTCCCTCCCTCTCTCCATATCTCCCTTCCCCCTCTCCCTTTCCATCTCCTTCTCTCTGTCCGATCTCTCTCCCTCCCTTCTCTCTCACCTCTTCTTTTATAATTAAAAACAACAATTCTTATTAGACAACAAATTTAGATGATGCACTTCACTTGTAGTTAGTTTCGCGTCGGGAAATTTCAATCACCGACTATTGGTCTTCCTCATTCCACTGCTCCCTGTCCTATCCCAGAAATGCAGAGAGTGGTATGCAAAGCAGCGACAAGTATAAATTGCCAAGTCATTTGGTCATAACAATCTACGTAACCGTCATGTGTATAGTTCAAAATATATTCAACGGGGGACAGGTTCCCTATATCAGTTGTGACAGGTGGTCAGTGTGTGGGAGTGGTGTGGAGGTGGGGGTGGGGGTGGTGATGTAGGTGGGTGGTGGATGGTGGTTGTGGTGGTGGAAATGGGGGTGGTGATGGTGGGGGCGGATGGGGGTGGAGATTGGGGTGGGGAGAGCAGAGGCGGTGTTAGAGGATGTTTGACGGCCTACTTAATGGAGTATCATGAATGAATAAATTCATGTTTATTATATATATTGGACGAGAAGGACAGACATCTGTCTATCTACAACTACCCAGAATGCAATTAGCATTAAAGACGCGGGTAGGAGCCAGGCACTGCAGAACTGTGTGAATGTGGTCTGGTTGTGAGTGATTCAGGAGCATCCAGCTTTAATTAGTTGGTTGGTTGTTGGAGTTTTCCATGCTGGCAACATATAAGGTCATATCAGGATGGGTACCGACTTGTGACAGTGCGCACTCATTGCAACTTTATAGTGCTGCCCCACTGGAAGACCAGGCTGCCAGCATCATGACCTGATATCCTACTTTGTCTTATCCTGACACTGAGCCAATCAGTCCTTGCCATATCCTAATAATGCCGAGCGCCTGGCTAGGAAGTGACAAGTATCAATCTTTAAGTCATTGATTTGACTCGACCAGGGTTCGAAGCCATGGGTTCGAATCCCACAATCTACCAAAGCGAGAGATGCACACTCAACTCATTCGGCCATCCGGTCTGGTACACAAGTGTGACAAGACGACTATCATATTGACAAGTTTCATGTGACAACTATCATATTCACAAGTGTCATGTGACGACTATCATATTCACAAGTGTCATGTGACGACTATCATATTCACAAGTGTCATGTAATGACTATAATATTCACAAGTGTCATGTGACTACTATCATATTCACAAGTGTCATGTGATGACTATCATATTCGCAAGCGTCATGTGATGACTATCATATTGACAGGTGTCATCTGATGACTATCATATTCACAAAACATAGGGTCAAATGACTATTATCATATTCACAAGTATCGTGTGACAGCTACCATATTCACAAGTGTCATGTGATGACTAAGGTATTCACTTGAACATATGTCAAATATTTCCTCGGTCATGTTTGCGCACTTTTAACCTTTGCCATTGGAATGCACTACTCTGCAGGCAGTAGCGAACCAATTAAAAAATAACAACCCAAAGGAACACAGCGACAATTCACTGAGCTGCGTGTAACGAATGGCCAAAGAAGTTTTTGTGAACCTCCTTTGCCTCGCAGTGTGACTAGCAAGTGACTGCATTTCCACGAAGCGCTCCCCTCTCTTTCCGATGTCGGCCGCTTCATTGTATGGCCGTCCAGGAACTAGTCACACCTGGAGCCAGGAACCAGCCACACCTGGTGCCAGAAACCACTTACAGCTGGAGCCAGGAATCAGTCACAGCTGGAGCCAGGAACCAGTCACACCTGGAGCCAGGAACCAGTCACAGCTGGAGCCAGGAACCAGTCACAGCTGGATCCAGAAACCAGTCACATTTGGAGCCAGGAACCAGTCACAGCTGGAGCCAGGAACCAGTCACAGCTAGAGCCATTAACCAACCACACCTGGAGCCAGGAACCAGTCACACCTGGAGCCATGAATCAGCCACACCTGGAGCCAGGAACCAGTCACACCTGGATCCAGGAACCAGTCACACCTGGAGCCATGAATCAGCCGCACCTGGAGCCAGGAACCAGTCACACCTGGAGCCAGGAACCAGTCACACCTGGAGCCAGGAACCAGTCACACCTGGAGCCAGGAACCAGTCACACCTGGAGCCAGGAACCAGTCACACTTGGAGCCAGGAACCAGCCACACCTGGAGCCAGGAACCAGGAACCTGTCACTCCTGGAGCCAGACACCAGTCACACTTGGAGCCAGGAACCAGTCACACCTGGAGCCAGGAACCAGTCACAGCTGGAGCCAGGAACCAGTCACACTTGGAGCTAGGAACCATCCACACCTGGAGCCAGAAACCAGTCACACCTGCAGCCAGGAGTCAGTCACACCTGGAGCCAGAAACCAGCCACACCTGCAGCCAGGAACCAATCACACCTGCAGCCAGGAACCAGTCACACCTGCAGCCAGAAACCAGCCACACCTGCAGTCAGGAACCAGTCACACCTGCAGCCAGGAAGCAGCCACACCTGCAGCCAGGAACCAACCACACCTGCAGCCAGGAAGCAGCCACACCTGCAGCCAGGAACCAGTCACAGCTGGAGCCAGGAACCAGCCAGACTTGGAGCCAGGAACCAGTCACACCTGGAACCAGAAACCAACCACACCTGGAGCCATGAATCAGCCACACCTGGAGCCAGAAACCAGTCACACTTGGAGCCAGGAACCAGTCACACCTGGAACCAGAAACCAGCCACACCTGGAGCCATGAATCAGCCACACCTGGAGCCAGAAACCAGTCACACTTGGAGCCAGGAACCAGCCACACCTGGAGCCAGGAACCAGTCAAACCTGGATCCAGGAACCAGTCACACCTGGAGCCAGAAAGCAGCCACAACTGCAGCCAGGAACCAGCCACACCGGCAGCCAGGACCCAGCCACACCTGCAGCCAGGAACCAGTCACACTTGAATCCAGGAATCAGCCACACCTTTAGACAGGAACCAGCCACACCTGGAGCCAAGAACAAGTCAGACCTGGAGCCAAGAACCAGTCACACTTGGAGAGAAGAACCAGTCACACCTGGAGAGAACAACCAACGACATTTGAATTTTTGTTGGGGTTGTTGGTTACATTTGTTGATTAAGCGTGGGAAATTTCAATCGCAGATTCTTGATCCTCCTCATTCCAATGCTCATTGTGCTATCTTAATAATGCCAAACACCAGGATAGGCAGGGAGTTACAAGTAATATGAATAAGCAATGCTTAGGACCGACCCACCGATATAACTACAGCAAAGTATTTTATGATTTTTGTTTTACTCCACTCGCGGTGTTCGATTTGAATTTCTATCAACTCGGGTAACCCGAATACGGCCGTCGTTTCCGCGGAGTAAACTATTAATATTTCATTTGTGCGTCCATGTTTATGCCAAATTGTTTTTTTAATTTTTTTATTTTGAATAAACTAAGTTTTGAACTGCACGTATCGGCAAAGTCTATGGCAGTGGGCATTTGTTTTGATATATTATTACCCAATAGCTGTCGTCGACCCTGATTGCTGCGGACCGAAGTTCGACGAGCGATTTCCGTTTCCGTTTGCTGGATTTTTGTTATTCAACGCTAGTTTACAAATGGCGGTGCCCATAGAGGCCTATTTCCGTTTCCGGTTGCTGGATTTTGACGAAATCCTCTGTGGGTATTGTTTATGGATATATTGTTTATGTATATGTATATATATGTACACGTGTTAGTCATTAGCCTCAGCGTGGGTGGGTCGGTATAAGTAAGTCATTGCTGGGAATTCCCCGACCTGCCAGACTGGTGGGTGATCAACTCATCTGGTCATCCCATTACATGATTTGATACTCAGCCCATTTGAGGCGGAGCTTGAGCAAGGTACAAAAAAAGATTCGGTAGTAAGTGAGTAGGATAATGAGCAGGCGAGTGGTGGCGCCACCGTCGGAGCTGAGGCGAGTAGGCCTGAGCAGTAGATGAGTAGTCCGAGGCTCAACCACGCGATTACTGGTCGGTGGGTGTTAGGAGCGAGTATAAAATGTTGGGTTATTATACTCATATAATACTTATACAGCATATATGTGATGTATATGCATTATGCGAGTATAAATGCACGTAAGGGATTATATGTTTATTTCCTACCCTAATATGGATGGGGTGGCTTACTTGTTGTATGCCCCCCCCCCCTCTGACCACGTGACCGGGGGCTCCACCCCGGCGCGGCTCTATCCTGGACGCTACACTGTCACTTGCGCCCGAGAGTTTTTTGACCACGTAGATATATATATATATATATATATATATATATATATATGAGACTGTCTCAAAAGGAGTAAAGCAATATGGGACACAACTTTGTCCATTGTAACGATCAACATACTATCTGCTTATGCATTTGCTTATGATAAACTGATTTCTTTTTTACATGGCGTTTCATAATCCCAATAGAATACATATTGATTTGAAGCAAATGTCCTTGTGTTTTCAGTGTAACCGTTTCTGTGCTGTTTTCAGGGATGAAAGATTTCCGCGGATTTCCGGGATTTTTCAATCCCGCAGCACCATCAGCGTAGATCTATATTAATACGTGGTGCAGATGCCGCAGCACTATCAGCATATACCACTAATAAATGCTCCAAACGCTGCAGCACTATCAGCGTATACTACTATACATGCTTCAAAGGGCACAGCACTATCAGCATATACCAATATATATTAAACCCAACTTCAGGAAATTTTCCGCGATTCCCTAACAGTGTTAAGCCTATGGGAGAATATCAGCATTTCCGCTTTTTTTCCCGGAGATCACTTTCATCCCTGTGTTTTGTGTCAATCGTTACAATGGACAAAAAAAAGAAGAGTTATCACCTTTTGAGACACTCATATATATATATATATATAATATATAAATATATATATATATATATATATATATATATATATATATATATATATATATATACCATATATATATATATGTATATATATATATATATGGTGTTTTTTTCCAACTAATTTAACGGTGAAAGTCCGATGAAAGCATCACATTTCGAAACCAAAATATGTGTCTAGATTTTATTTCACTAACTTAGAAACTGATGAACTTAGTAAGTATTTGTTGCTGCGTGTAAGGAATAAGGGAATACTGGGTCAATTTAATAGAACTTGAGATTGTTTGTCTGTTTGTTTGTTTGGGGTTTTATATCTTGGCAACATCCACAACGGCCTGATCTCCCAGTGGGGCAGGACAATAAAGTCGCCATGAGTGCGCAGTTGCAAGTCGGTACTCATCCTGATATGTCCATAGGTGTTGCCAGGACGTAAAACCCCAACAAACCAACAAACAAACAACACTATCCCGACACTGATCCCGCCAAAACTAGTCCTTGGCCTGACTTATTTATAAAAATAAATAAAATAAAATAAATGCCCTAAGTCTGGCCGGGAAGGTACCGAG
Organism: Branchipolynoe longqiensis; assembly: GCA_030323885.1. Taxonomy (NCBI): domain Eukaryota; kingdom Metazoa; phylum Annelida; class Polychaeta; order Phyllodocida; family Polynoidae; genus Branchipolynoe; species Branchipolynoe longqiensis. Next base: position 70,168,555 of record CM059195.1, read on the forward strand.
AACTGTCAGTTTTTTAAAAGTTTTTTTAAAAGATTTTTTAAATAGTTTTTCTGGACTGGGTGTGCACATACGAGCACACACAACCACCCACACAAACACACACAACACATAAATATGCACAACCGCACACAAGCACACTAAAACACATACATACATGATACACGCACACACACAACACACAAATATGCACAACTGTACACAAGCAAACTAAGACACATACATACATGAGCGCACTAGAACACACAGAACATACAAAGAACACAGAACACACACACATAACCACACACGCACACACACAAACACACATACGACACACAAATATGCACAACCGCATACAAGCACACTAAGACACATATATTCACGAGCGCACTAGAACACACAGAACATACAAAGAACACAGAACACACACATAACCACACACACACACACAAACAGATGCACACACCCCCAACACAAATATGCATAACCGCATACAAGCACACTAAAACACATACATACACAAGCGCACTAGAACCAACAGAACATACAAAGGATACAGAACACACACACAAGCACGCACACAAACACACACACACAACACATAAATATGCACAACCGTACACAAGCACACTAAAAACACATACATACACGAGCGCACTAGAAAACACAGAACATACAAAGGACACAGAACACACACACATATAACCACACACATGCACACACAAACACACATGCAGACAAGCACATTAGAATACACATGCACACACTACTACACACAAAACACATAGAACACACACAACCAGACGGGATGGCCGAATGAATTCAGCATCCGTCTCACATGTTGGTAGATCATGGGATTCAAACCCATGGGCTCGAACCCTGGTCGAGTCAAACCGATGACTTAAAAATTGATACGTGTCCCTTCCTAGCCAGGGGCTCGGCATTATTAAGATTGGGCATGGACTGGTTGGCTCAGTGTTGGGATAATGTGACTGAGTGGGATATCAGGTCATGGTGCTGGTGGGCCTTACCTCCCAGTGGGGCAACACTATAAAGTCGCCATGAGTGCACACTGTCACAAGTCGGTACTTGTTCTGATATGACCTTAAATGTTGACAGGACGTAAAACTCAAACAACCAACCGGCATAGAAAACACAGAGCAGACAAAGCACACAAAACCCACTTCTCCCCATGACCTGCCGCGCGGCACACATACGCTGTGTCCTCTTAGCGCGGGCTGTTGAGTAAGACGCCGCCAGGTGTCGTCGTGATGTATACAGGTGAGGTGGGTGAGGGCAGGGCCTGCTTCAGGGTCAAGGCAGACCTTGAGGCCCTCTCTCCACTCACCTGACTGACGGCAGGCACGTCCGGGAACTACTTACTAACCAGTCATCGATCACTTTCACTTTTGACACAGTTTCTTGGTGGGTTTCTTTATTGCGGGCCTTTTAAATAAACAATTATTTTAGTTTAGTTCTTTTTTTTATTTCAACAAAATGCCCTTCCCCCCTTGCTATTTGTTTCTAAGGTAGGAATTCTGTGTCCTGTTATGTTGGTGTTCAGATATATATATATATATATATATATATATAAATATATATATATATATATATATATATATATATATATATATATATAGGCGATAACTCTTTTTTTGTGTGCATTGTAACGATTGACACAAAGCAGCACAGAAATGGTTACACTGAAAACACAAGGACATTTGCTTCAAATCAATATGTATTCTATTGGGATTATGAAACATCATGTAAAAACCAAATCAGTTTATCCTGAGCAAATGCATAAGCAGATAGTATGTTAATAGTTACAATGGACAAAGTTTTGTCCCATATTGCTTAGCACCTTTTGAGACAGTCTTATATATATATAAATATATATGAGATTACATGCAATGATGGCGTTCTTGCGATTCATTTGTCTGTGTTTTATATAGTTTTGTATCTATTTTATATATATATATGTATATATATATATATATATATAAATATATATAGTGTCCCACGGAAGGGGTGGGGAGACCACTACAGAGCTTATTACACGCGATAAAGGGTTTATCACTATCCATATATGTATATATATATATATATATATATATATGCACAAGTGACAGTATTCGCGCCACTGGGGAGGTGGGGTGGTGGCACCACCTGTCCCACCATGAAGAGGGGTCACCCATAAAGTAGTACACAACATCAGGGTGGCCAGTAGGGGATATTCCCTTACGCGCCTTTATACTCGCATAAGTTTTATACATCACATATAAGAAAACTCCTCCGCTGCGACTATCACTGGTCAACATCTGGTGGAGGCGAGGCAGGCCGAATGGGGCACAACCAGTACAGTGTTGGGTCTTACGGAGTATAACAATATGATAATAATTCTCTTGCATATCTTTATACTTGCATAATACGTTGCGCATCACATATACTGATGATTAACTGGACTCGTTGGCCCAATCGATAATAGCGCAGACTTCTCTTAATTTTATGTAAGGTTGTGTATTCAAATCCCGATCAAGTCAACCCAATGACTTGCAAAATTGATACTTGTCACTACCTAGCCTGGTGCATGGCATTATTAGGATAGGGAAAGGCTGGTTAGCTCACTGTCAGGATAATGTGACTGTATGGGATATCAGGTCATAATGCCGGCAGCCTGGTGAGGGGAGAGAGGGAGGAGTGTGGAGAGGGAGAGTGGGGGGGGGGGGAGGGGAGAGAGAGGGAGGAGAGAGAGAGCGGACACAGAGGGAGGAGTGTGATTTGTGGCACCCATGAATTTATTAGGAAATCTAAATGTAGTTATCCACAGCCCTGTTTCGAAAAAAAAAGATAGCTGGATTATGGACATAGCCACATGCATTCCCAATATATTATGTGAAATATGTTGTTCACAGACCATCCATAAAATATGCTGCGCCATCATGTAGCTGACGACAATTAAGGTAGTGACACCTGAATGCCACGTCTAAGCTGTGTGCACAAACAGCTACATTCACACACACATTCACATGCACACAGTCACACACACACTCATATAGTCTACACACACATATAGTCTACACACACAGCTACACGCACTCACAGTCACATACACACACGCACACATGTACACGGGGATGGTTAAGTATCACATTTAGCATAATGTCCCCTGAAGGCTGTGTGTGTGTGGGGGGGGGGGGGTGATGTGTGTATGGGGGGATGTGTGTGTGGGTATGTAGGGAGGGGTGGGTGACGACCTCACACGGCCACTCTGAATTCAGCTAATTACTGGTGAACAGACAGACTATTCCGCGAACCTAAATCCGCCCCTCCTCCTCCCTCCTCCTCCCCCTCCTCCCCCTCCTCCCCCTCCTCCCCCCCCCCCTCCTTCCCTTCTCCCCTTCCCCCTCCTCCCTCCCCCTCCTCCTTCCTCCCCTTCTCCCCCTCCCCCCTCTTCCCGGCCCCCTCCTCAATCCCTACCCTCCTCCCTCCTCAATCTTCCATATTCCTTACCTCACCTCCTCTTTCACCATCCCACCTCCTCTTCCATGTCCACCACTTCCTCTTACTCCCCGCCCCCTCCTTCTCTTCCTGTCCCTCTTTCCTCTGCTCCCTCTCGTCATCCGGCCCTCCTCGCTCCTTCCTGCCCTCCCCTCCTCCCCCTACCCCTCTCCCCCCCCTCCCCACCTCCCCTCCTCCTCCCCTCGTTCCCTCTCCTGCCCCTCCTCCCATCCCTCTTCCCCACCACCCCCCTACTCCCCCCCCCTCCCTCCCTCCCCCACCTCCTGTTTTCGCCAGATTCAGGTGCTGGACCCGGAGACCATTAATGAGTGTCCACGCCACCAGGGGTCGCCATGGCCGATCGTGACAGGATCCGCAGGCCCGGTGTACGTACGCCGGTAACCTCTAACATTTTAACAATGCGCATGGGTCGCGACTTGTGCTAATATTGTGTGTGTGTGTGTGTGTGTGTGTGTGTGTGTGTGTGTGTGTGTGTGTGTGTGCTGGGAGAGTGACATTTGGATAGTGATGATTTATGATGTGCACACACACCAAAAGCAAAACAAAAAAATTTAGCAAAAATTAAAATGGTGACAGCGTCACGTCGTAAGCATGTCAAGATGGCGGACGAGACGCCCTGCCCTGTTGCCATGGCGACGTGCCAGCCGGGAGCCGGCCGTCAGGTGGCGGTGTCACTAACGAGCACGGCGCTGGGCTTTAAATAAAAAAATTAATAAACACACATAAAACAAAACAAAGAAAACCCACACACACTCAATGGAAAAAAAAACCAAAGAGGAACGCCCAAAACTGGTCAAACCGGGCCGACAGAATTCTTGGGGTTTGATTTGTTTGTTTGGAGTTTTACGTCCTGGCAACATCTAAGGTCATATCTGGACAGGTACCGGACTTGTGACAGTGCGTACTCACGGCGACATTTATAGTGCCGCCCCATTGGGAGACCTGGCCGCCAGCACCAGGACCTGATATCCCATGCAGTCGCATTATCCTGATACTATGCTAACCAACCAGTCCTTGGCCTATCCTATCAATGCTGATCGCCAGGCTAGGAAGCGACAAGTATCACATTTATAACTCATTGTTTTGACTCGAGCGGGTATCGAACCCTAATCTCCTGCACGGGAAGCCTGCGCTCTACCGATTCTGCCACCGCGTCCGGTTCTGGAGGTTTGAAGACAATATTCTGTGTTGGTTTGTGTGTGTGTGAGGGCGGGAGTGGGAGTGTGCCTGAACAGGGGGGGGAGTGTTTGTGTTTCATGCTATGGCACTGAGCCCCCAGTGGTTGAGGCGTGGCGGAACTACCCCCCCTCCCCCTCCCCCTCCCCTCCCCTCCCCCTCCCTCCCCTCCCCTCCTTCCCCTACCCTCCCCCCTCCACTCCCCCTACCCCTACCGTGCAGTACGACAAAGCACAGTACAGCAAAGCACAGGAGAGTACCTCAAAGCACAGTACTGTAAAACAAAGTACAGTGCAGTATAGCAAAACACAGTACATTAAAACAAAGCACAGTACAGTACAGCAAAGCACAGGACAGTACATCAAAGCACAGTACTGTACAGCAAAGTACAGCAAAGCACAGGACAGTACATCAAAGCACAGTACTGTACAGCAAAGTACAGTACAGCAAAGCACAGGACAGTACATCAAAGCACAGTACAGTACAGCAAAGCACAGGAGAGTACCTCAAACCACAGTACTGTACAGCAAAGTACAGTACAGCAAAGCACAGGACAGTACATCAAAGCACAGTACTGTACAGCAAAGTACAATGCAGTATAGCAAAGCACAGTACTGTACAGACATGCCCAATGCAGTACAGCAATGCACAGTACAATACTTTCTCGCCATCATCTGACTGGACCCGGTATCACGTGACCAGCCCAACAATGTGTCACGTCACGAGTAGTAAGTGGTCGATATGAAAAAATACATAAAATTATAACATATATATAATACATATATATAGGGTAATACAAAATGTTGGGTCGTAACTCCCCGGCCGCTCGCTAGGTGGCGTCGCCGTCAAACCGCCGCCAGCTGGCGCTCGCGATGCAACTTCCGTCACCGTGCATGATGTCGCCACCTATGTCAAGGTCAGCTCTCAGCCGGCTCAAGGTCAACTCTCGGTAGTGGCTCGCAGTCAGCGTGGGGAGGGAGACTGCCAACACACACACAGTCACAAACACATATATTATACACACATAAACACACACACATACACACATACATACACACATACCCACATGCACACAAACACACACATACACATGGGCATACACACGCATACACACACATACACAAATGGTTTACTAAAAAAGAATTAAATATAAAAAGATAGAAGCCAAAGGTGATGGAGTTAGCCAGGAGTGGAGCCTGCCTGCTTTCATCTGGGAGATATTCTCATCAACCCAACTGTGTTTTTCTTATAACTATATGTGGGTGGGTGTGGGTGTGGGTGTGGGTGGCAGGGTGTGGCTGGGGCAGGTGGGTGTAGGTAGGTGTGGGTGGGTGGAGGTGGGTGGTGTGTGGCTGGGGGTTTTAATGTATGTAATGTATGCACGCATAACTAATTAGCCCACGGAGACCAGTGTGACCCGCGACCCGATAGGGGCACCGGGCTGATATGGAAACCTAATAAACTCTTTTTAACCAGACTCCGCCATGTCCACATCATTACATGGTGTCAGATGTCAGCCGCCTAACAACGCAATATGGCGTTATCGGGGCTGAAGCCGCCAGTGCCACTAAGCCTGCAGGAGAAAATGCCAATGAGCTGGAAAACTTGGCTAAGCTCATACCAAATATATGCAACAGCCGCAGGTGTGATCAACAGAGCAGAGAAGGTACAGTGCTCCATATTTCTACATGTGGCAGTATGATATTTTTAAAGGCATTGGTACCATAAAGACAAACGCTAAAATACATGTTGATAATACCGTAGAACCTGTCATAGACCTACTGAGCCACATTCCGCATGCCATCAAAGATGACATTCATAAAGGATTGGATAAAATGTTAAAGTTAGGGGTCAACTCGTTAACTATAGTCCGAAAACCGCGAAAAATAAGGATTTGTTTAGAACCCACTAAGTTAAATAAAGCAATTCTGAGGGGCCCGTATCCAACGAGAACCATTAAAGAGGTACTTGCAAAAACACATGGAGCCAAATATTTGTCTGTACTAGATGCAGATAGTGGATATTAGCAAATCGGCCTCGATCCTGACAGCTCTAAACTGTGCACATTCAATACACCCCTGGGTAGATACAGCTACACCAGGCTGCCATTCGGCATCAAAACGGCTGGAGACATTTGTTATGTGTGCTAGACAGAGCTAAAAAGGTAGATCTATGACTGAATCCAAATACATCCATAATATGTGCAACGGAAGTCAACTACGTAGGTCACATCCTAACACAAACTGGCCTTAAGCCAAACAAGCAACGAGTCGAAGCAATAATTAACATGTCCACACCTAATGATAAGCCAGCCATTCAATGGGGATGATGGGATACGTAGGCAACTTCATTCCAAACATGGCGGAAGTTGCAAATCCGCTACAAATTTTGCTTAACAAAGACACAGCATGGCACTGGGAAGAGGTGCAGATAAAAGCATTTGGCGAATTAAAAACACTATTGACAGACGCATCGTTTCTAGCATTCTACAATGTGAAAAAAAAGTCAACATTGCAAGTAGCTGCATCAAAATCGGGGCTGGGGGCCACTCTATTCCAAGATGGAAAACCGATCACTATGGCATCGAAAGCTTTGGACAAAACACAAAGCAATTATGCAGTAATTGAGAGAGAATTGTTAGCAATTTGTTTCGGATGCACCAAATTCCATGAATATATCTATGTTAAAGAAGCCACAGTAGAGACTGACCACAAACCGCTGGTGGCCATTATGATTAAACCATTACATAAACTCTCAGGAGGCATGAAACGTATGAGAATGAGACTGCAAAATTATAACATAAATGTTACACATGTAAAAGGATCAAAAATGTATTTTGCAGACACCCTTTCCAGAGCACATGTAAACGACACAGAACCGAATAACCTGTTCAATGCCAAAATATTGATCGCAGCAATCAACATGGTAGACGCCAGCATGAAACGCATTGAACGACACACCGAATGAGACGATACACTAAAAGAGTTAGTAAGAGTCATCCAGGCTGACTGGCCTAATCGAAACAACCGAGTAAGGCATGACATAAGACCATATTTCACACACAGACACAAAATCACAACACACAACAAGATTACACTTAAAGGCGACAGAATGGCCTGTCATGGACAAACAAATCGAAGATAAAGTGGCCAAGTGTCAACTATGCCAAAGTTTCAGAAATCTCCAGCAATCTGAACCACTAATCAATCACGAAATACCCGACATACCTTTTTACAAGATGGCATCAATTTCTTCCAGATAAAGGATAAAACATTCTTATTGATTGTAGATTGCTATTAAAAATTTCCTGAACTCATAGAAATGACAAACACATCAAGTAAGAATACTATAAAAGAATTAAAGTCTGTATTCAGCCGTTACGGCATACCACACACGGTAGTATCAGACAATGGCCCGCAATTCTCAAGCGGACAATATAAAGAATTTGTGCAAGAATACAATTTCAAGCGCTGTTTCTCGAACCCAATGTACCCAAAAGGCAACGGACAGGTAGAAAGATACGTACAGACGATAAAGAGAATGATAAAAAAGGCCAAACTTGACAACAAAGATATGAACATTGCACTATTAAACTACAGAAATACACCCTTGACAGGTATGAATGCATCGGCAGCACAACTACTCATGAGCTGCAAACTAAAATCAAAACTCCCGACAGAAACAAAACAATTGAAACCGAAAACACAGAATTCCAAAACAAACCAAATAAGAATAAATCAGCAGAAACAAAAAGAATACAAAAGAACAAAAGAAACACACAGACCGCGAAACATCGGGAACAAAGTAAAATACTTAAACCACAAAAAAGAATTGGCATCAGGACACATAACAAAGACTAACAACCCAAGAAACAGAGACTACGAAATAACAAACACAGAAAACAACACATTACCCAGAAACAGAATACACATTTTTAAAGTAGCTGAAGACAATGGCAACCAGCAACCAGCCAAAATTCAATTATATAGAACAAGATACAGCAGGCAAATAAGACCTGTAGAGCATATGGGAATAACATGATGTAAAATATTCCGATATACGGGAATGGGGGGAATGCAAATGTTCTATTACTGATCGGTGTACGTGACCAGGCGCATGTATGCATAAATATATATATGTATGGGCTGGTGGTGCCTGAGTGGGATGTAAATAGACATAGTTGTGCTGGCAGGTCTGGGTGTGAGTGCACTCAGGGCCTACCCCCTCTGCTGGGATAGGGATCACCACACTCAAAGGTCAAGGTTGGTGGTGGTCATGGGGCCATACAGCTTGGTGGTGGTGTGTAGACCACTGGTATCCATGGGGATCAGGAATGCTGGATCCCTATTGGTAGGGTCAAGAATGCTTGTTTTCCATTGGGGGAAAGGGGTGGGGGTGATACTCTACAATGAACCCATGTAACCATATAAATAATAAACCAGAGGGCTTGACTCTCTCTTCTTCTTTACACTTTATACTCTTCCTTTCTCTTTGTCTGTATTGATTTCACTATACCCTGCCTACACAGCCACATATTCGAGCCTCAGCCTTTTTACAAAATTGGTGACAATGACGAGACTCAAACTCGCAATCTTCTGATTCAAAGTCAGAAACCTTATCCATTAAAAATGTTAGATATTAAGATATTATTAATTATTGGTTGGTGGATTCAACAAGGCAAAATGGAGACAACATAGATATGTAAACTTCTTTCATTGCTGCGTATTTTGGAAGCACGTGGTAAGAAGTGGAGGGACGAAATACGTTGTAAAATATTCCAATATACGGCATAGGGGGAATGCAAATGTTCTATTACTGATCAGTGTATGTGACCAGACGCATGTATGTATATATATGTATGGGCTGGTGGTGCCTGAGTGGGATGTAAATAGACATAGTGGTGCTGGCAGGTCTGGGTGTGAGTGCACTCAGGGCCTACCCACTCAGCTGGGATAGGGATCACCACACTCAAAGGTCAAGGGTGGTGATGGCCATGGGCGATACAGCTTGGTGGTGGTGGGCAGACCACTGGTATCCATGGGGACCAGGAATGCTGGATCCCTATTGGTAGGACCAAGAATGCTTGTTTTCCATTGGGGGAAAGGGGTGGGGTGATACTCTACAATGAACCCATGTAACCATATAAATAATAAACCAGAGGGCTTAACTCTCTCTTCTTCTTTACACTTTATACTCTTCCTTTCTCTTGGTCTTTATTGATTTCACTATAGCCTGACTACACAGCCACAGATTCGAGCCTTAGCCTTTTTACAATGATTAAACTGCCATTAAACAAGTAAAAGCGAAACACTTATTATCATTAATGTAACATAATAGAAATTAATGAAAGTATAAAAGATAAGGAGGTGGGGAGCGAACTAGCCAACAGCCATTAAGGCGAAACACACACACCCAGTACAGATAAGAAACCCAAATTGTCAACCTTATCAATAAAAAGACTCATTAAAAAGGAGATAAGGTAGACCGAGGTCATAGCGGGCGATGGGAAATGGAAACACGACTGCTCACATGGAGCACATGGTGGGAAAGTCTCACACTATGAAACCTACCCGAAATCGAAACAATTGTAATCTTGATGTTAGTTAAGTCGTGCATGCTCATTAAATGGCTAATGTGTACCTCAGCTATTGGACTCCAAAGCCAGCATTTTATTTTGGCTATCAACTGATTACAAATAAGAGACGCTCAGAGACAACACCGCCGCCGACAACACTGCCAGAGACAACACCGCCCAGACAACACCGCCGCCAACCATCACGACCACCGACCACCGACAACCCCCCAGCGACCACCGATCGAAACACCGCCCAGACAGAGTCGGGGATCATCACCTCGCACCTCACGCCTCAGACACAGCCCAGCCTCAGGAGGAACCCTCCCCAGACGCCGCCCATCCCCAGGACGAACCCTCCCCAGACAACACCGCCACCGACCATCACGTCCACCGACAACCCCCCAGCGACCACCGATCGAAACGCCGCCCAGACAGAGCCAGGGTTCATCACCTCGCACCTCACGCCTCAGACAGAGCCCAGCCTCACGAGGAACCCTCCCCAGATAGCACAGCCGCCGACCTTCACGACACCGCCTTCGTCAACCCGCCCGACCCGACCCCGACCCCCACCCCACCCAGCCCTGAGGACTTCGCTGCCCCCCCTGCCCGACCCTCGCCGGAACTCCTCACCGGATCTCTCCAAGGAGCGGGCCTCCTCTCTCTTTGGCCGCCCGCTCCCTGTCGACGCAGGCCCCAGACACTAGCCGCCCACACAGGGAACCTGACCTCTGAGGCGGTGCGTGCACATCTGCCCCGCCTCGCCCCCCCTCGGGCGCGCCTCGAGCCCTCTCCTCCGTTTTGGTGGAGGGCTCCTCGGCGCCCCCTCCCCTCACATGAACTTTTACCTCTGCTCCGTATGAGCCTTGTTATAGACACTCTTGTTCCTTTTCTCTGCTCCTCATGAGCCTTACCTTCCCTGTACCTTGTACCTGCTCCTCCTGAGCTTTCTCACTGTTGCCATGTTTACCCCCTCTGTTGCCAGAGGCGCCTCAATAAACACCTCTTTTTTCCACCCCCGCCCTGCTTTCTTCCTTTTCGCACATCATATATCGCACTTGACGGGACATGTTTTATTCCAGGATACAACCAGAGACACTTGAATATCGTGTGAGTATGTTTTATTGCAGCAAACGAAACATGAACATTCGAGCATGGCAACATGCATTATGGCAGACTGTCATCTGTATGAGTCAATACTCGGTCAATTGATTACCCTGTACAATTGCATGACGATTCTTGTGATGGGGAGATGTAATGTATGTAATGTATGCATGCATAACTAATTAGCCCACGGACGCCGGTGTGACACGCAACCCGATAGGGGCACTGGGCTGATATGGAAACCCTAATAAACACCCATTAACCAGACTCTGATGTGTCCACGTCAATACATGGGTGGGTGTGGGTGTGGGTGGATATGTGGGTGTGGATGTGTGTGTGTGGAAATGTGGGTGGGTGGATTTGTGTTTGGATGTGGTGGGTGGGTGGATGTGAATGGGTGGATGTGGGTGTCTGTGGATGTGTGTGTGGGTGGATATGTGGGTGTGTGGGTCTGGGGGTGGATGTGTGTGTGGATGTGGGTGGGTGGGTGGGTGGTTGTGGGTGGATGTGGGTGGGTGGATGTGGGTGGATGTGTAGGTGTGGGGATGGGTGGGTGGATGTGTGGATGTGGGTAGGGGTGTGTGTGGGTGGATGTGTGTGTAGGTGGATGTCGGTGTGTGTGTGTGTGGGTGGGTGGCTTTTTTAAGCTGTCCAGTGGCGGTGTGTAAAAGAAGTGTGATTAATGGGTGCGAACACTTTGATCACACCATCAGTTAGTTCTTGGTTATGCAGCACACCGGACTGGGTGATGGCACAGTGGTTAGAGCATCCGCCCGGGCAGTTCACTGGCACTGTGTGGGTACTGTGTGGGAACTAGATGGGCACTGCATTAACACTATGTGGACACTGTGTGGGCACTCTATGGACACTTTGGGGGTACTCTGTGGGTACTATGTGGGATTGCATGCAGACTATATGGGCACTGTGTGCTCGCTATGTGGCCATTGAATGGGCACTGTGGGTACTATCTGGTCACTATGTGGGCTGTGGCCAAATAAGTAGGGCACATGCCTCATATGCGGGAGATCGGCTTTTCAATTCCTGGTCGAGTCAAACCAATGACTTACAAAATTGATCCTTGTCACTTCCTAGCTTGGCGCTCAGCATTAATAGGATAGGGAAAGGACTGGTTCATTCAGTGTCAGGATAATGTGACTAAGTGGGATAGTGGGTCATCATGCTGGTGGCCTGATTTCCCAATGGGGCAGCACTATAAAGTCGCCATGAGTGTGCTTGGTCACAAGTCGGTGCCTGTCCTGATATGACCTTAGATGTTGCCAGGACATAAAAACTCCACCAACCAACCTACATATATGTACAGTAGTAGTTGCCTTGACCCTGTATGATCAGCGAACTTCTGCTAAGTGCGAACAACCTTTCAATGTGCAAACTGTTTTTGTGTCACTTGATTTTATCATCGATGACATGGCATCTGCTATGTCAGGACAACATTTGTCCGGATGCAGAGTTGTCCATTGAAAACGGGTCCCACTGTCGCTGATGAGGTTTCTATTTTCATAGATGTCACATCTCAAGGATTGGCAAAGGACGGAGAGAGCCATTGTTAGTAAGTGAGTGAGTAAAGTGAGTGAGTGAGTGGGTGAGTGAGTGAGTGAGTGAGTGATGATGATTGTTTTGCGCCATGCCTACACCAAAGACTATAGTCATGGTGAGAAATTTGTTCATTGTTATCTGTGTTTGATTAAGTGCACGCTGTGCTTAAAGGGACAGGAACATGACCAATCGAGATTTACTCAGTAGCATATATCATAATATTAATAACAAAATGTTAAAAATGTTATCCAAAATGAGCAATTTCTCATCAGTCTTCAAATTGAGTAGAAACTGTTGTTTTTCAAAACAAAATATCTCTTGCTGTAAATTACTATATGCACGTATGGAAAGTTCAGGCACAAAACCCGAACAAATCCATTTTTAGCTGTTTTCTGTCAAATGGAATTTAGTCTTGGACTTTCCAGTGAAAATCTATCGATTTCATATTGAGTAGCGAATTATATAGGAGATGAAACAGCTTCTGCAAAAAACAAACAGATTCAGCCACCGGGACTGGTTTAGTCAAATGAGGTTTTGTGATACTTTCCTTAGAGGCCTCATCATAACTTTGTTAGTAATCACTGATCCTCTTCTATAATTACTGTATATTAAAAAAAATGCTTCCGTTCAATTTCATAGCGTAAAGGGCACATTCCTTACACGCGGTGTGCGGTATGCGAATACCAATGCGAATGCGACAAAAAATCGAAACGCCTTGAAGCCTATGGGCTACATTCCTTACATGCGGTATGCGGCATGCGGTATGCGGCATGCGGCATGCGAATACTGAATCAGTCCATGTAGCAATCGGTGCGGCATGCGAATGCGAATGCTGCTGCGTTTGCCATAGAGAACAGTGGTGAGGAAACCTGACACTGTGTGTGGGTGTGGGTGTGGGTATGGGTGAAAGGACCCATCCCGTAAGCACGCCGCACGCCGCACGCCGCATACCGCATACCGCGTGTAAGGAATGCTAGCTTAAGCCTATAAAATTGTTCACGTAAGTGTTCCCTGATTTATGTCTTAAGAGGATCAGTAGGACTGAATGACCCTAAGTGAGAGTTTAAGCACAGGTGCACATCTTGACCACAAAGGCCCTCAGCCTTGATTATGCTCAGCCTTGATTATGCCCTCAACCTTGATTAGGCCCTCAGGCTTGATTTGGCCCTTAGCCTTGATTAGGCCCTCAGCCTTGATTAGGGCCTCAACCTTGATTAGGCCCTCAGCCTTGAGTAGGCCCTCAGCCTTGATTAGGCCCTCAGCCTTGATTAGGCCCTCAGCCTTGTTTAGGTCCTCAGCCTTGATTAGGCCCTCAGCCTTGATTAAGCCCTCCGACTTGATTAGGCCTTCAGCCTTGAGTAGGCCACCCGCCTTGATTAGGCCCTCAGCCTTGACTAGGCCCTCAGCCTTGATTAGGCCGTCCGCCTTGATTAGGCCCTCTGCCTTGATTACGCCCTCAGCCTTGATTAGGCCATCAGCCTTGATTAGGCCCTCAGCCTTGAGTAGGCCGACAACCTCGATTAGGCCCTCAGCCTTGATTAGGTCCTCAGCCTTGACTAGACCCTCAGCCTTGATTAGGTCCTCAGCCTTGATTACGCCCTCAGCCTTGATTAGGCCCTCCACCTTGATTAGGTCCTCAGCCTTGATTAGGCTCAGCCTTGATTAGGCCCTCAACCTTGATTAGGACCTCAGCCTTGATTGGGCCATCAGACGATGCAACTTTATATCGAACTGAAACATGCATAGACCGATGGGTCACTAATTATCGAGAAGGGCTATAATTAAAAACAAGCAGTTCGCCACAATAGAAGTCCCTTTGGAAAGTGGTGCAAACTGGACTATCACTTTGAAGCCATTTGACATGTCTTATGAAGTTATAACCAATACAATTCCACGGTTCTATAGGTTGCGTCAAGCGATACAAATTATAACATGTCATATTTGATCATAATAATAAAGAATAAGTCGTTATTTTGGTTTCCGCCCTTTTACAGTTGCATAATCCGACCCTTTTGAGTTTCTCGGATATTTTTGAAATGCACATCATATTAGGTGGATCATTATTTTAGTTCAGTTTGGTAAAATGTTGGTTAAAAATTGCTAACTTTGCAGATATTTGAAGTGAAAGCGTGCATAATAATTTTGGTGTTCACACCGAATTTCTGGACATCAGAGCCTTGTAAGTTGTATGTCTTGTAGCCGTCACTAATTATAAAATTATATCAATTGAACTAAACATTACTTTGATGTCACAATGAATCATCTGGTGCATTAGTATTGTCGTGGGGGTGATGAAAATGGGAAATACTGCGCCTAGAGCGGGACTCGAACCCACATCTCTTTGCATTCCGGGCCAGTGTGCTAACCATTACACCACCTAGGCTCCCTGATATCAACACACTCCCCACGCCTACCTGTCTATGTGGTTACTTGCCTGAGAGGTCAGTGCAGACCACTACAGTATCTTAAGCCCCAGTCACACTACAGCTTGCGACCACTTTTGACCAAAGAACCCACAGTCACCAGTGATGCCCAGATGTCAGCAACCGTTGTTTTGATCACAAGGATGTCACTGGTGAGTATTGGTTCTTTGGTCTGAGGTGGTCGCTAAGTGGTCGCAAGCTGTAGTGTGACTGGGGTATAAGTTGGATATCTCCGAGGCAAGTCATTTTTGCTTCGAATCTGTCATGGTTTCATCTGATTATATTACCTACGTAGCCTTAGCTTCACCTCAGAGCCTCCTCTTAGTTTTAATCAGTCTTTAAAGAACGCCCAGAGAATAATTAGTCTGAATATATATAAGTTAGAGGTAGTCATATTTAGTGTTTGTGGATGTTAGTATCAAAAGTGTGTTGTATGAGGTTACGTGACTTTTATGTGACCGGTGTTGTGTATTGGAAGTTATACAGTTGGAACACTGCTTCTAGTTTTTGTGGCTTCTTAGAAACCCACTACATTCATTCTTGAGCATGCGTCCACGTGCAAAGTATGCAGAGCACGTGCACAACATGTGTACAGCACACGCACTGCACACACTGTGCACACCTCACACACAACACACACATCACCCCAGACATACAACATGCACATAACACACACCACAGAACACATTTATACACAACACACATACCACACATCATACATGGCAGACCACACAATTACTGCACAGCAGACATACCATACAACACATACCACACAACACACATGCCACACAACACACATACAGCACACTGCACATGCCATACAACACACATACTGAACAATGCCCATACCACACAACACACATGCCGCACAACACACACATAACACAATGCACATGCCATACAACACAAATCCACACAACACACACCACACCATGCATACCATGCAACACACATACCACACAACATTCAACATATGCCATACAACACACATACCACACCTACCACACAACACACATGCCATACAACACACACACTGAACAAAGCCCATACCACACAACAGACATACTGCACACCACAATGCACATGTCATACAACACAAATACCACACAACACAGACACCACACAACACACATACCACACAATGCAAATACCACACAACACACAACACATGCCATACAACACACATACCACACACACCACACACACCACACCACACATATACATCACAATGCACAATGCAAATGCCAAACAACATACATACTGAACAAGGCACATACCACACAACACACATGCCACACAACACACATACAACACAATGCACATGCCATACAACACAACTCCCACACAACACACATAGCACACACCACACAACACACATACCACACAATGCACATACAACACAACACACATGCCACACAACACATATATACCACATAACCCACATACTGCACACCACACATGCCACACATCACAAATACCACACAACACACATGCCGCACAAGACAATAATACCACACACCACACATACTGCACAAAGCACATACCACACATCACACATACCACACAACACACATACAACACAATACATATAGGACATAACACTCAAACCACACAACATACACTCAACACATGCACCTCACACACCACACACACTACACACCCAACATACATACAACATGCAATCACACCACATGCCCACACACACAACAGGTACAATGCACACACGCACCGCATGCTGGACAATGTGTGCACCCACCACATAGACGGTGCGCATAAAATGCACACAGACCTTAGAAAAATACACTCAATATGACACAGGCACTATACGAACACCCACACAACACAAAAGGCATGCGCATCACACACACATCACCAGCACAACACACACATCACACACACGCACCACACACCACACATGCACCACACACACCACACACATCACACGCTCACCACACACATCACACACTGACCACACACATCACACACTCACTACACACATCACCCACACCACACACATCACACACCACTCATCACACACGCACCACACACACCACACACATCACACACACCACACACATCACTGACGCATCACACACATCACACACGCACCACACACATCAGACACACCACACACATATCAGACATGCACCACACACATCACACACGCACCACACACATCACACACGCACCACACACATCAGACATGTACCTCAGACGTGTCACACACATATCACACACACCACACACACATCACAAACGTTACACACGTGCCACACACGCGCCACACACGCGCCACACACGCGCCCTCGGGTAGCTTGGCTGCTGAGCCCTTTGTTGTTGCCGTAGTTACACACCCGGCATGGCAAACACCAAATTATACCAGGTTGCACTGAATCGCACACCGTGACCTTGGCTGACCTTGCGGTGATCTTGCACCCACCAAGTGTCCTTATTATGTATATATCATACGTATCTATCACATATGTTTATATATCTATATATATATATATATATATATTCATATTATATATATGTATATATATATATATATATATATATATATATATATGTATATATATATTTATAATATATATATATATATATATATATTATTATATCGAGGTCCGTCGCGGACACAGATGGTGCAGGACCGTCGCCATTGTTACGGTGACACCGCGGGCGTTGACCTAGAGGTATGGCGCGGGCAACACAAAGACGCCAAGGTCAAGGGGACTCGGGGCAAGGTCAGATGTCAACTGGACGTTCTGATTGTTGGCGGGCCGACGCGCGGGCGGGGTCGGGCGGGCGGTGGCGGGCGCCGGAGAGGGGGAGTCGGGCGGGGAAGGTGGCTGGGGGCGGAGGTGTCTGTGAGGCGGTATGGAGGTGGGGCGGGTTGTGGTATGATGGTGGAGTGAGGGTTTGCTGTATGGAGGTGGGGGGGGGGGGGGGCGAGGTGGGGAGGGGGTGATGGGAGGAGGGGGGAGGGGGGGGAAAGGGGATGTGAGGGGGGGGGGGCGAGAGGAGGCAGTGGGGAGGGGGGTGGGGGCCAGTGCTTGGGGCGGGCGGTGGTAGTGGTTGTGTGGTGGTGGTGGTGGTGGGGATGTGGTGATGGTAGTGGTGTGGTGGTGGTGGTGGTGGGTGGTGGTGGTGGTGGAGTTGCTGGTGGTGGTTGTGGTGTGGTGGTAGTGGTAGTGTGGTGGTGGTATGGTGGTGGTGGTGGTAGTAGTGGTGGTGGTGATGTGGTAGTGGTAATGGTGGTGGTGGTGGTGGGTGGTTGATGGTGGAGTTGCAGGTTGTGCTGTGGTGGTATTGGTAGTGTGGTGGTGGTGGTGGTAGTAGTGGTGGTGGTGGTGGTGATGGTAGTGGTGCTTGTACTGGTGGTGGTGTTGGTGGGTGGTGGTGGTGGTGGAGTTGAGGGTGGTGGTTGTGGTGTGGTGGTAGTGCTAGTGTAATGGTGGTATGGTGGTGGTGGTGTGGTGGTAGTGCTAGTGTGGTGGTGGTATGGTGGTGGTGTGGTGGTGGTGGTGGTGGTGGTGATGGTAGGAGTGGTGGTGGTGATGTGGTGATGGTTGTGGTGATGGTAGTGGTCTTATGTGGTGGTGGGTGGTGGTGGTGGAGTTGCTGGTGGTGGTTGTGGTGTGGTGGTAGTAGTAGTGTGGTGGTGGTATGGCGGTGGTGGTGGTGGTGGTGGTGTTTTCTGCATACAATACCGAATAGCTACTAGCCCCACGGTGTAAACGCCAACATAAATACCATCACATCTATTGTTTGCTGGGAAGCGGAATGACAGCCGAAACTGATTGATGGTGTCACACCGCACGAGTAGGCACGTATGAACCTCAAAACCAACATTCCGCTATTAATTATTCAATTCGCTTCCGGAGCTGCCGCTCCTCTTCTTACCGTCTCTGTGGCAGGGCTGCGAAACAACACATTCGAAAAAAGTATCGGAAGGCTGGGTTATGGAAATAACCACATGATTTTGCAACCTACTCCACTTAATATATCGTTCAAATACTTATCTATCAAGTATCATAGCCCGCTACATTTATGTAAAGTCTTTAAAAGTGAAATTGTGAGCTTTCTATGGCTGCCATCATTTTTTTTTGCTTTTTCCTTTTTGCATTCTCGTTCAATTTCTCAACTTTATGTCAATATAGTTCAACACTGCACACTGGAACCACTACCTCCACAGTTTTTGCTCAGACTTATGCCAGGTACACACCTACCGTTTGTGCGCACCCACCTATCGTATATGATCTAAAACTGCCCGTTTCGCACACAAAAATCGCTAGGTGTGCGCTCCCCGCGCACACCTAGCGATAGCGATTGCGATTCCCGACTAAAAACTCAGTTTTACGGCTAAAACGGGCCGATTACGATTGCGATTCGCGATTCGAAAAATGAATCGGCCCGTTTTCAGTTTTAAGTGGGTCGGGTCGAGTCGTGAGTTTTAGTGTGCGAATCGTAAATGGTAGGTGTGTACTTGGCATTAGGCAGGGTTCTCATTCATCCCTATTGAGGATAGGATTGAATCTTTTATCTACCTCTCCTCCAAAAGGTGAGAGTCACTCAGCTTCCTGAACCCAACCACAATTGATTCTCAATTAACTACTAAAAAATACACCATTTTGAAGACCAATAACCGATTGTTTTCCCTGCAAACCTCTGCAAACCCCTGCAATAACGGTTTGCTCCTGAGTGCAAGGCATACCTTGGTGTGACGGTGTGTTCATGCACATTAACTTTCTTATGCATGCGTGTCACCAAACATCACTTTATTTAACCAATGTAAAACTACGCATCTTATTAACGCCTATCCCAGAATGCTTGCTGATCCCGGATAATTAGTGTGTGTGTTGTTTGTGCGATAGTGGGTATGTGTAACCAGTAACATGAGTAACCAGATAGTATATAAAGTGGGTATGTGAAATCAGAAACACAAGTAACCAGATAGTATATAAGGTGGGCATGTGAATCCAGTAACACAAGTAACCAGATAATATATAAAGTGGGTAGGTGTAGCCAGTAACTCAAGTAGCCAGACAGAATCTAAAGTGGGTATGCATAGACAGTAACACAAGTATTGAAGTAACCTGATATTATCTAAAGTGGGTATCGCAAGCCAGTGACACAAATAACTAGATTGTACCTAAAGTGGACATATATAAGTAAGCAGACAGTATGTAAAGTGTTATGTATAGCCAGTAACACGTGTAACCAAAGTGGGTATATGTAACCAGTTATATTTGTAACCAGATAAGTATATAAAGTGGGTATATGTAACCAGTAATATGTGTTACCAGATAGCATATAAAGTGGGTTTATGTAACCAGTGATATGTGTAACCAGATCATAATATATAAAGTGGGCATATATATACCCAGTACCATGGGTAGCCAGATAGTATATAAAGTGGGTATATGTAACCAGTAACATGTGTAACCAGATAGTATATAAGGTTGGTATATGTAACCAGTAACATGTGTAACCAGATAGTATATAAAGTGGGTATATGTAACCAGTAACATGTGTAACCAGATCGTAATATATAAAGTGGGTATATGTAACCAGTAACATGTGTAACCAGATAGCATATACATTGGGTATATGTAACCAGGAACATGTGTAACCAGATAGTAAATAAAGTGGGTATTTGTAACCAGTAACATGTGTAACCAGATAATATATAAATTGGGTATCTGTAGCCAGTAACATGTGTAACCAAGTAGTATATAAAGCGCGTATATGTAACCAGTGACATGTGTTACCAGATAGTATATAAAGTGGGTATATGTAACCAGTAACATGTGTAACCAGATAATATATAAATTGGGTATCTGTAGCCAGAAACATGTGTAACCAGATAGTATATAAAGTGGGTATATGTAACCAGTGACATGTGTTACCAGATAGTATATAAAGTGGGTATATGTAACCAGTAACATTTGTAACCAGATAATATATAAATTTGGTATCTGTAACCAGGAACATGTGTAACCAGGTAGTATATAAAGTGGGTATATGTAACCAGTAACATGTGTGACCAGATAATATATAAATTGGGTATCTGTAGCCAGTAACATGTGTAACCAGATAGTATATATAGTGGGTATATGTAACCAGTAACATGTGTAACCAGATAGTATATAAAGGGAGTATATGTAACCAGTAACATGTGTAACCAGATAGTATATAAAGTGGGTATATGTAACCAGTTAACATGTGTGACCAGATAGTATATAAGGTGGGTATGTGTAACCAGGAACATGTGTAACCAGGTAGTATATAAAGTGGATATATGTAACCAGTAACATGTGTAACCTGATAGTATATAAAGTGGGTATATGTAACCAGTAACATTTGCAACCAGATTGTATTATATAAAGTGGGTATATGTAACCAGTAACATGTGTAACCAGATAGTATATAAAGGGAGTATATGTAACCAGTAACATGTGTAACCAGATAGTATATAAAGTGGGCCTTAGAAGCCGAAACATACAAGTAACCGGAAATTGTCAAAATTGTGTATATGAATCCAGTAACTCAATTAACCAGAAAGTGTTTCACAATCTGTTAGCGAAAATTCTGAAATCGAATAACCTCCGAAAACTGAAGTTGTTATTGTGTGGGTTTTAATTTTTAAATTTTGTTTTTACATGTACCATATGAAACAAACTGCAATGCTATTTGGTGTACCTAAAGTATTAATGTGTTTGCTTAGTATCTGTTTGAAGCTGTATATGCTTAACTTTTAGCACGTTTTTGTTGCAAATAAAATGTACATGAGTATTTATAGTGGAGGTTGTAGTGCTAACTTGAAGTAGATGTGGTGGTGGTGGTAGTTGGTACATTGTGGTAGTAGTAGTGGTGGTTGCGGTGGTAGTAGTGTTTGCTGATAGGTGATGTGGTAGCAGTGGTGGTAGTGGTGGTAATGGGGGTAGTAGTGGTGGTGGTGGTGGTATTGGTGGTGGTGGGAGTGGTGGTAGTAGTGGTGGTAATAGAGGTTGTAGTGCTAACTTGAAGTAGATGTGGTGGTATTGGTAGTACTAGTAGTTGTGGTAGTAGTGGTGGTGGCTGCGGTGGTGGTAGTGTTTTCTGATAGGTGATGTGGTGGCAGTGGTGGTAGTAGTAGTGGTAGTACTGGTGGTGGTAGTTGTGATGGTGGTGGTATTGGTAGTACTAATAGTTGTGGTAGTAGTGGTGGTGGCGGTGGTGGTATTGGTAGTACTAGTAGTTGTGGTAGTAGTGGTGGTGGTTGTGGTAGTAGTAGTGTTTTCTGATAGGCGATGTGGTGGTAGTAGTGGTAATAGTGGTGGTAGTACAGGGATGAAAGATCTCCGCGATTCCGCAGATTTCCAGGATTTTTCAATCCCGCAGCACCATCAGCTTATACTAATATGTGGTGCTGACGCCACAGCACTATCATCGTACACTACTAATATTAATAAATGTTCCAAGCATCGCAGCACTATCAGCATACACTATTAATACATGCTTCAAACGGTGCAGCACTTTCAGTGTAAACTAATATATATGAAACCCGACTTCTGGGAATTTTCCGCGATTCCCTGACAATGCTAAACCTATGGGAGAATATCAGCATTTCCGCTTTTTTCCCCGGAGACCACTTTCATCCCCGGTAGTAGTGGTAGTAGTGGTGGTGGTGGTGGTGGTAGTGGTGGTGGTGGTGGTGGTATTGGTAATACTAGTAGTTGTGGTAGTAGTGGTGTCGGTTGCGGTGGTAGTAGTGTTTGCTGATAGGTGATGTGGTAGTAGTGGTAGTAGTGGTGGTGATGGTGGTTTTGGTAGTACTAGTAGTTGTTGTAGTAGTCATGGTGGTTGCCATGGTAGTAGTGTTTGCTGATAGGTGATGTGGTAGTAGTTGTGGTAGTAGTGGTGGTAGTAGTCGTGGTGGTGGTTTTGGTAGTACTAGTAGTTGTGGTAGTAGTCATGGTAGTTGCGGTGGTAGTAGTGTTTGCTGATAGGTAATGTGGTGGTAGTGGTGATGGTTGTGGTGGTAGTGGTGGTGGTGGTGGTATTGGTAGTAATAGTAGTTGTGGTAGTAGTGGTGGTGGTGGTGGTGGTAGTAGTGTTTGCTGATAGGTGATGTAGTGGTAGTGGTGGTAGTAGTGGTGGTAGTACTAGTAGTGTTGGTCGTGGTGGTATTGGTAGTCCTAGTAGTTGTGATAGTAGTGGTGGTGGCTGCGGTGGTACTAGTGTTTTCTGATAGGTGATGTGGTGGCAGTGGTAGTAGTAGTGGTGGTATTGGTAGTAGTTGTGATAGCAGTGGTTGGTGGTGGTAGATATGGTGGTAGTGGTAGTAGATTATGGTGGTAGTATATGTGGTGGTTGCTGTGGTGGGTCTACTAGTAGTAGATGTGGTAGTAGTGGTAGTAGTGGTGGTATTGGTAGTAGTTGTGGTAGTAGTGGTGGTATTGGTAATAGTTGTGGTAGTAGTGGTTGGTGGTGGTAGATATGGTGCTAATGATAGTAGTGGTGGTAGATTGTGGTGGTAATCCTAGTTGTTCTACTAGCGGTAGATGTGGTAGTAGTGTTAATGGGAGTAGTTTATGTGGTGACAATGGTGATGGTAGTGGTTTGATTAATTGATTGATTGGTGGTTTCTTTATGCCGTGTCGGCAGCATAGGCCATATTCATGACGAGAATTGTTGGTTTTTTTATTCAATCATCGCCTTTACATATAATGTAAAAGTATACAATCAATTATGTGTCAATGCACACTCACTTCTCGATGTAGTGGTGGTGGTAGTAGATGTGGTAGTAGTGGTAGTATTTGTGGTATAAGTGTTGGTAGAGTGATAGTATATATGGTAGTAGTAGTAGTGCTGGTAGTAGTGGTGGTAGAGTGATAGTACTAGATGTGGTAGTAATGGTTGTAGTGGTGGT
Organism: Branchipolynoe longqiensis; assembly: GCA_030323885.1. Taxonomy (NCBI): domain Eukaryota; kingdom Metazoa; phylum Annelida; class Polychaeta; order Phyllodocida; family Polynoidae; genus Branchipolynoe; species Branchipolynoe longqiensis. The sequence goes on from CM059195.1 coordinate 70,192,796, forward strand.
GGTAATGGTGGTAGTCCTGACATTGATAGTTGATATGGTGGTAGTAGTAGTAATGGTTATAGTAGATGTGGTGGCAGTAGTGGTCGAGGTATTGGTGGCAGTGGTGGTGTAGTAGTGGTAGTGGTGGTGGTAGTGGTGGTAGTAGATGTGATAGTGGTGGCAGTGGTTGTAGTTGTGGTAGTTGTAGTGGTAGATGTGGTGGTAGTGGTAGTAGCCGTAGTAGTACTGGTGGTAGTGGTTGTACATGTGGTGGTATTGGTAGTAGTAGTAGTCGTGGTAATAGATGTGGTAGTGGTGGTAGTAGCGGTAGTAGTGGTGGTACTGGTAATACCTATGGTAGTCGTCATAGTAGTAGTGGTGGTAGTGGTTGTAGATGTGATGTGGTGGTAATAGATGTGGTAGTGGTAGTAGATGTGGTAGAAGTAGTGGTGGTAATAGATGTGGTAGTGGTAATAGATATGGTAGTAGTGGTAGTAGTAGTGGTGGTAGTGGTTGTAGATGTGGTGGTATTGGTAGTAGTAGTAGTGGCGGTAATAGATGTGGTAGTAGTAGTGGTGGTACTGGTAGTATATGTGGTAGTAGTCATAGTAGTAGTGGTGGTAGTGGTTGTAGATGTGAGGTGGTGGTATTGGTAGAAGTAGTGGTGGTGATAGATGTGGTAGTGGTAGTAAATGTGGTAGTAGTGGTAGTAGTAGTGGTGGTAGTGGTTGTAGATGTGGTGATATTGGTAGTAGTAATAGATGTGGTAGTGGTAGCAGATGTGGTAGTCGTGGTAGTACTAGTAGTAGTGGTGGTAGTGGTTGTAGATGTGGTGGTATCGGTAGTAGTAATAGATTTGGTAGTGGTAGCAGATGTGGTAGTAGTGGTAATGGTTGTAAATGTGGTGGTATTGGTAGTAGCAGTAGTGGTAGTAGATGCGGTAGTAGTGGTGGCAGCGGTTGTAGATGTGGTGGTATTGGTAGTGGTGGTAGTAGTAGTGGTGGTGGTGGTAGTGGTTGTAGATGTGGTAGTAGTGGTAGTAGTGGTAGTAGTGGTAATAGATGTGGTAGTGGATGTGGTAGTAGTGGTAGTAGTGGTAATATATGTGGTAGTGGTTGTAGATGTAGTGGTAGTAGTGGTAGTAGTGGTACTAGATGTGGTAGTGGTAGTATATAGTGGTAGTGGTAGTAGATGTGGTAGTGGTAGTAGATGTAGTCGTCGTGGTACTGTACGAGCGCCCCCTCGTGTGAAACCCCCGTGTTAGAGGTGTGGGCGGTCCTCGCGCTCTCACACCCGTACATTGTGTCACAGCCACCACACCTCATACACCACCCCCACCTGCCGCCCGCCGCCCGCCGCCCGCCGCCCGCCGCCCGCCGCCCGCCGCCCGCCGCCCGCCGCCCGCCGCCCGCCGCCCGCCGCCCGCCCTCCGCCGCCCGCCCGCCCGCCGCCCGCCGCCCGCCGCCTGCGACCGCCGCCCGCCGCCGCTGCCTAAAGGTCAGAGTCGGGTCCGTCGGGGCGCCCCATAGCGGTGATGGACGGGGCCCCGAGCCGGCACTAGGCGGCGCCGACCACCGGTCACCGGGCTCTCGGCTCCCCCCCCCCCCCCCCCCCGTCCTCGCCCGGTGTAGTCAGTTCAAAACACTACCCCACAAAAACGCTAGGTTAGTGTTTTCAACCTACGTTCAAAACACTATGGTAGTGTTTTCAACCTAGTTGAAGGTAGGTTCAAAACACTACTGTGGCCACGCTCAAAACACTATCCTTAAGTTCAAAACACTACCTTTAAGTTCAAAACACTACAGGGCAGTATGTAATAAGGGACATGGGGTGGTAGGGGTTGTTGTTAATGGTTATTGTTTTACATCCTAGCAACATGGAAGGTCATATCAGGATGGGTACTGACTTGTGACAGTGCATACTCATGACAAATTTATAGTGCTGCCCCACTGGGAAATCATGCCACTGGCACCATGACCCGATATCCCACTCAGTCATATTATCATGACACTGAGCCAACCAATCCTTGCCCTCTCCAAATAATGCCAAACGCCATGCTAGGAAAGCCATTTTAAAGTCATTGGTTTGACTCGACAGCGAACCAAACTCCCGACCTTCCACATGTGATGCCTGTGTTCTACCGTTTAGACCACCACGCAGTGCTATCACTGTATACTAATATGTTGTTAAATACTGCAGCACTATCAGCATGTGCTAATAGGTTGTTAAACATTTCAGCACTATCAGTGTATACTAATACGTTGTTAAATGCTGCAGCACTATCAGCGTATACTAATACGTTGTTAAACGCCACAGCACTATCAGTATCAGCGTATACTAATACGTTGTTAAACGCCACAGCACTATCAGTGTATACTAATATGTTGTTAAAGCTGCATAGTCTGATGAAATATCAAATTTTCAAAACCAAGCCAATTATCTAGATTTGATTTTAAATATCTAACTTAGATACTGATGCACTTATTAAGCATTTGTTTCTGCGTAGAAGGCAATACTGAGTCAATTTAACAGAACCTATTACTCCTGAAGTCTATGGTGCCAGAATTTTGGCAAGCTTGCCAAAACTAATTTTACATGTTTGCACTCAAAATATCTCAAAAGTTTACCATTTAAAATAGAAGTAAATTTAAACTAATGTAAAGTAGATACTAGTGATCGATCTAATATATTTATCTCAGAAAAAATATCGAAATTTTAGACCATCGGACTATGCAACTTTAAATGCCACAGTACTATCACTATCAGTGTATACTAATATGTTGTTAAACGCCGCAGTACTATCAGTGTATACTAATATGTTGTTAAATGCCACAGCACTATCAGTGTATACTAATATGTTGTTAAACACCGCAGCACTATCAGTGTATACTAATATGTTGTTAAACGCCGCAGTACTATCAGTGTATACTAATATGTTGTTAAACGCCGCATCACTATCAGTGTATTCTAATATGTTGTTAAATGCCGCAGCACTATCAGTGTATACTAATATGTTGTTAAATGCCACAGCACTATCAGTGTATACTAATACGTTGTTAAATGCCACAGCACTATCAGTGTATACTAATATGTTGTTAAACGCCGCAGCACTATCAGCATGTCGAGTTATGTCGAGATAAGGTGACACATGTCAAGGTTTTGGACATACCCAAAACTTTCGACATAGCTCTACGTTGAGTTATGTTGCGCTTACGTTACCCTCAGGATACGTTTGACGTTCGTGGTGATGCCGTGTCATGATAGTGTTTTGAACTTGGGTAGTGTTTTGAACGTACGTAGGGGTAGTGTTTTGAACTTAACAGTAGTGTGTTGAACCTAAATTCAAAACACTACCGTAGTGTTTTGAACGGCGTAGTGTTTTGAACGTCCTACACCGGCCTCACCGCCACCGCCCGCCGCCGCCCGCCGCCTCCCGCCGCCGCCCGCCGCCGCCCCGCCCCTACACGGCCGTGACGGCCTAATGTCCGGCCGCCGCCAGCCCGGTGCCCGGCCAGACACGCCGGGTGACACGGCCCGCCATTAACCCATGACATTTGGCGTGGCGGTCGGCCGGGCGGGGCCCGGTAACGGCACCCAGGACGCCCGGCCGCCGCCCCGTCTATGGCCGCCCGGCGCCCGCCCCGACTACCTCCCGGCGACCGCAGGTGTCATACCTACAAGGTCACCGGTTAACGCTGGCGGCGGGGAGGGGAGGGGCGGGGGGGATGGGGGGATTGGGAGGGGGAGGGGGGGCGGGGGAAGGGGGTCGGCGGATAGGTGTGATGGAGGGGGAGGGGTGTGTGGAGGGGGAAGTGCGAGAGGAGGGATGAGATGAGGGAGGGGAAGGTGTGTGGTGAGTGGAAGGGAGGGGGTGCTGAGGTAAGGACGGGGAAGGAGGATGAGGGTGTGGGGAGGTGTGTGGTGAGTGGAGGGGGGTGCTGAGGTAAGGACGGGGAAGGAGGATGAGGGTGTGGGGGAGGTGTGTGGTGAGTGTAAGGGAGGGGGTGCTGAGGTAAGGAAGGGGAAGGAGGATGAGGGTGTGGGGGAGGTGTGTGGTGAGTGGAGGGGGGTGCTGAGGTAAGGACGGGGAAGGAGGATGAGGGTATGGGGGAGGTGTGTGGTGAGTGTAAGGGAGGGGGTGCTGAGGTAAGGAAGGGGAAGGAGGATGAGGGTGTGTGGGGAGGTGTGTGTGTGATGAGGGGAGGGTGCTGAAGGTAAGGAAGGGAAGGAGGATGAGGGTGTGGGGGAGGTGTGTGTGGAGTGATAGGGAGGGGGTGCGAGGTAAGGAAGGGGAAGGAGGATGAGGGTGTGGGGGAGTTGTGGGGGTGAGTGTAGGGGGGTGCTGAGGTAAGGAAGGGGAAGGAGGATGAGGGTGTGGGGGAGGTGTGTGGTGAGTGTAGGGGGGTGCTGAGGTAAGGAAGGGGAAGGAGGATGAGGGTGTGTGGGGAGGTGTGTGGTGAGTGGAGGGGAGGGGGTGCTGAGGTAAGGAAGGGGAAGGGGAAGGGGGATGAGGGTGGGGGCGAGGTGTGTGGCTTCCGACCGTAAAGCCCCTGTCACACTGCAACGTTTCTCACGAACGCGCTTCAACGCATGGTGACGTGTTGCCTTTTTGGGTGAAACGTCGGGACCCGTCGGGACCCGTTAACGGGCCGTCATCAACGCATTAGTGGCGCGTCGGTACACATCGGTACACGTTGAGTGTGACCAACGTTTTGACCAACACGTTGGCGCGCTTCGGGCCGCATCAAGGTTTTGTGCTTGCACAAAACTTTCGGTGCGCGGCGACGCGCGCCAACGTGTTGGATGGCGCGTTAGCGGCGCGTTCTCACAGACGTGTACTGAACGAGCTATTGGCGTAGCGCCAGCGTTGCGTGACACATTGGACGTGTTGCTGGCGCGTGTGGACGTGTTGATGGCGGTTGTGTACGTGTTGCTGGCGGTTCTTGGCGTCTTGCTGATGCAATACCCATGCGCCGGCAGACTGCCCGCAGCCTGCTCGCAGCGCGCCACCAACACGCCACTAGCGCGTGGACAGCCCGTTGGTGGGCCATCCCCACGCGCCGACGCAGCCGACCGTGAATTAGGTTAATTACCAAATGTTTACGCTTTTTCCGCCGGCCACGTCGATACCCGTTGACGCCGTGCTACTAACACGCTATGACCACGCTACCAGCACGCTGCGGTGCGTCCAACTACCCCCCGAAACGCCAAAAGGTTTGACGTTTCTTGGCACATTGATTAGATTTGGCGCGTTGGCGGGACGCCTGAAGAAACGTTGTAATGTGACAGGGCCTTTAGTGTCACACTGTAGTGTAACTTACAGGTAGATATGTAATTCCCAATCTAGTATGCAAAGTATATTGTTCACATACTTGTTTATCATAGCACACTACCTTTGAATTAATAAAACCTTTAAAAAAATGTTTACAGAAATTTATTTCCCTTGGCCACAAATTTATAGTTGTGAGCTTTTTAATTTAATGTGTGTCTATTGACACATAATTGATTGTATGCTTTTGCATGTAAAACTAAAAGCGATGGTCTGAATAAAAACCCAAACAGTTCTCTCCGTGAATATGGCATATGCTGCCGACCCGGCGTAAAGCAACCACCAATCAATCAATCAATGAATCGGTGAATTGAGGAATTTATTAAATTATGTAGATTAGTAGGCTTACACTTAAAGAGTCTGATGTAAAGAATCCAATGGCCATCATTTTAGTATGGTGGCATTCTCTCCCAGTTCATCAGCTCTATGCCAGTTTAGAGGAACACTGCTCTCTGGAACCATGACCTCCACAAGCTTGTTTACTGTGACCTAGATGACATCCGATGGAATGGCCGAATGAGTTGAACACCCACCTCGGGTTTTTGTAGGTGAGGGGATTCTAACCCGTTGTTTTAAACCCTCGCTGAGTCAAAGCAATGGCTTAGAAATTGATACTTGTCGCTACCTAGCCTGGCGTTCAGCATTATTAGGATAGGGCAAGGAGCAGTGGAATGAGGAAGACCATTTGTCTGTGATTGAAATTTCTCCTGCTTAATCAACTAATGGACCACATTTTCATTTTTTTAATCTTCCTACAGCAGCTTTTGCTCGTCCTTGACCCCTGTTCTCTATCACTGACTCACTCACTCACTCATGCAACTCACTCAATCACTCACTCAGACACTCACTCACTCAAATATTCGACGCCAAGTAAGGGTAAATGGCGACCATTTTTAAAGCCAAGCTAAAACTGCTTTGGTAAGTACAGCTCCATTGTAATTTATGTAAAGGTTGTTAAGATCCTGGTTCCAGCGATCAGTGTGTATCTTATACGGATATAGAGTTGATGAACTGGGAGAGAATGCCATCATGCCAATATGGTGGTGACTAGATTCTCTGCATTCAACTTTTAAAAGCTATTAATCTACAGGATTTCACAACTTATGCACTTCAAAAATGGCAGGCAAGTAGGTAAGTATTTGAACAATATATTTAGCAGGTTAGATTGGGGATTCATGTGGTTATCTATAACCCTGCCACCCAACACTTTATCCTATAGGGTTGTTCAGCAGCCATGTACATGAAGCAGGACTGTGGGAGTACCTAGAACAACCACTGACACACACAGACACCCACTAACACCCACTAACACACACACTCACACACATAAGTACAAACCTTAAGCTAAGATTCCATAGACAGTATAACCCCGTTAACCCAAGCTCGGTTAAATCAAGCGATCAGTTAATCCAAACTTTTTTTGGCGGCCTGGCAAAATACTACCATTTATTATATAAAAAAGTTAGTTAAACCAAAGTCTGAGTGAATCCCAATATGTGGACGACAAAGTGGATTGCTCAAAGGACCGATCGGTGCGAATGCGAATGTGAATGCCGCATATGCATTCGCATTCGCATGCCGCATACCCCGTATATGGAATCTTACTATTCTTAGCTCCACCCCTTATCGACATGCACTAAACCTAATGGACTCCTTTCTTCTTTTGTCTTTCAGGTGAGAACCACCGATTGGTGCTGTTTTGCTGAGTGTGAACCCCGTAGGTATGTACAATCCCCCCCCTCCCCCACACACACACGTGAACCTCCCCCACCTCCACCCAACTCTTCTATTCGGTGGCTGGACTTTCCCATGATGCAACAACCGGGCAGAGACGCCACCCCACACCCCCACATACCAACCCCCCACACCCACACCCGCTCCCCCACCACCACACCAAGACCCTACACCCTATATCCACACCACACCACCACACACCCACAACCACATCACTCCCTCCCCACACCACACACCCACACCCACCAACACCACCACCACCCAACCCCCACCAACACCAACACCACCACCCCACCCCCACATTCCCATCGCCACCCGAGCCCTACACCGCACACACCCTACACCTCCACATCACATACCCATATCCCCACACCCCACACCCACATCCGCACCCCCACACCCCACCAGCACCCCCCCCCACCACACCCCACCACGACACACCTCTACACCCCACCCCAGCGCTGCTGCAATACTCGATGCACCTTCACATAACGAGAGCCAGATTGGGATGGAGAGAGAGGTGTAGTGTGTCTAATTAGGTCAGTGACCGAGTGGCTCCTTAGGTCAAAGGTCAAGGGGTCATGAAATTGGGGTCAGGGATCGAGTTGGTGGAGAAAATCGCCTACTGTCGACAGTGGTCGTTATTGTTTCTGTTTGTAATGACGTTTTCGGGAACTAATGGCAGTTGGATTGGTTGTTGGTCGGTTGGTTGGTCGTTGGAGTTTTACATCCTGGCAACATCTATGGTCATATCAGGTCGAGTACTGACTTTTGACAGTGCACACTCATGGGAACTTTATAGTGCTGCCCCACTGTGAAATCAGGCTGCCGGCACCATCACCCAATATCCCACTCAGTCACAACATTTTCCTGACATTGAGCTAACCAGTCGTTGCCCTATTATATTACTGGTGAGCGCGAGGCTAGGAAGCGACAAGTATCAATTTTATAAGTCATCGGTTTGACCCGATCGGGAACCAAACTCCCAACCTTCCACACGCAAGGCCCACGCTCTACCGATTAGGGCGCCGCACCCCAAATATGTGATGGCACTTGAAGAACTAATGCTGTGTGTGGCAGTTTACTGTGCAGCATGCCCTGAGGAAATGGTCTTATTGAGAATTTCCACCACCAACCTGCACCGCGTTCAGGGTCCGTCTCGGAGGTGCCGCGGCGACGTCTCGGCGATGCTTTTTGGTCTATTTGCGTTCAGGGTCCGTCTCGGCAACGCCTCCCTTTTCAGATAGGAGACAAAAAGATGCACGAAAATGGCCGCCGCATGCAGTGGTTTCATCCAATCAGAGCACAGCATTTCAATTGCAAATGGCCACCGCCTATGGGGGCGGCCATTTTCGAGACAAGAAACTGCCTTTGTTGTTCAGACTAGCGTGATGTCACGGGCGCCTACGAGGCGCCTCCGAGACGGACCCTGAACGCGGCCCTGCCCTCTGATGGTAATGCCAAGAACTAATTTTGTGCGTAGCAATTCTCTGTGCAGTATGCCCTGTGCAAAAGCAAAACACTTATCTAGATTCTAACCTACATATCCACCTTGGACAATGATACAGTTATTAAAGTTGCATAGTCCGATGGTTTTTAATTTCTGTATTTTTTCTGAGATAAATATATTAGATCGATCACTAGTATCTACTTTACATTAGTTCAAAGTTACTTATATTTTAAATGGTAAACTTTTGAGATATTTATAGTGCAAACATGGACAATTAGTTTTGGCAAGCTTGCCAAAATTCTGACACCATAGACTTCTGCAGTAACAGGTTCTGTTAAATTGACTCAGTATTGCCTTCTACGCCTAAACAAATGCTTAATAGGTGCATCAGTATCTAAGTTAGATATGTACAATCAAATTTAGATAATTGGTTTGGTTTTGAAAATTTGATATTTCATCGGACTATGTAGCTTTAAAGTTGCATGGTCCGATAAAACTTTTTCTTTCAAAATCATAACACTTTCCTACATTTGATTCTATATATCCAACTTGACCAGACGGGATGGCCGAATGAGTTAGAGCGTCCGTCTCCCGTGCTGGTAGATCGTGGGGTCATCGGTTCGAAACCTGGTCGAGTCAAACCAATGACTTAAAAATTTATACTCGTCGCTTCCTAGCCAGGCGCTCGGCATTATTAGGACAGGGCAAGGACTGGTGTGCTCAGTGTCAGGATAATGTGACTGAGTGGGATACCAGGTCATGGTCCTGGTGGCCTTGTTTCCCAGTGGGACAGCACTATGAAGTCGCCATGAGTGTGCACTGTCACAAGTCGGTACCCATCCTGATTTGACTGTAGATGTTGCTAGGATGTAAAACAACAACAAACAAGAACAACATATATCCAACTTAGGTATTAGTGCATTAACTAAGGATTTGGGGCAGCATATACAGAATAATCAGTGAATTTATGACCTCATTCTTTTGGGAAACTACTTTGAGACAGACATTAGGCAGGAAGACCACTAACCAATTAGGTCAATCTCGTGACTTTATTAGTCCTACCCTCATTCCCAGTACCATATATGGCATTAGTCAGGTTCCAGACTTCCTAGACATTACTAGGTCATTCCTCATCACATGATCATCGTTAGATGTGAATCTGAGCCAAAACAACAATACTTTTGACAAGCTTGCTGAAATGATTTTGCATTCTTCCAGCTCAAATTGCTCCAAAATGAGCCATTCTCTATCAAAATCACTCGGGAATAATGAATAGTAGGCTATAATAGTCAACCTGATATATTTATCTCAGAAATGATGCAAAGATTCGAAAGCCATCAGAATATGCAACTTTAAGCCACATAAAAGAACATATTAAGTCAACCTGTTACTGCTGAATCCTATGGAGCCAGAGCTCGATGCTTCCCAAAATGGCGCCCACGGTGCAGCGAGCGCGTCATTGCTCGGAACCTATAGGAGGGGGCGCAGTTCACGTCACTTCCGGTTGACGCGGTGAAAACAAACCAGCCTTTTGTTTTATTTACATTCGCAATAACGCCAAATTTCTCTTATTGAGTAAGTTATGCTCCTAAATAACATTATTTCAACAGAATTAGATCATAGCAGTGAATAGGTTTGTGCTTTTTGTTTTATTTGTATTCGCAATAACGCAGCTGATGCGGTGGAGGCCTTAATATCGCTCGGATTTGGGGTTTAATTAGACCGAATTTCACTTATTGAGTAAGTCATACTCCTAAATAACATTATTTCAACTCCCTAGTGAATATTTAATGGTTCTAAATAACGGAATTAGATCATAGCAGTGAATAGATTTGTCCTTTTTGTTTTATTTACATTTGCTTCCATGCTGTGACTGCCATTGTTTTCACCATCTCGAACAGTCGCTAGGGCGCGATCCACTCAGTACCCGGATGTCCACGGCCTCCTATTGGGGATTTCAACCAACCAACCAACCAACCATCAAACACTGAGTGTATCTTTCTTGCCCCCTCAACGACATCATAAAGAAGCAACGTTAAATGAAACAATGTTAATGCAGCAGTTGGTGTATGAGGATAACGTAACCTGAGTGGGATATCAGGCCATAGTACCAGCAGCCCAGTCTTTCTAGTTTCAGTGGGGCAGCACTATAAAGTCGCCACGCGTGCGCACTGTCACAAGTTCTTACCCCGTCCTGATATTATCTTAGATGTTTCTCGGACGTAAGACCCCAAAATACAAACAAAAGGACCCTACTGGTGTCGCATCCCTCACCACCACTGCCTCATTATTGCATCCCGCGCTGACCCCCACTCCCCCTCACACACACACACACATTTCCACCCCTGGCTGTGGTCGAAGGTCACGTGACAAGTAGGGCAAAATTAGCACTGACCGCCCACGCACTGACCACAACCCTCTCCACCCCCACCCCCACTCCACCCCACCCGCCACCAACTGTACTGTACACCCCGCTCCCCCTGACCCCTGACCCCCATGCGCACACAGGCACACACCTCTGCTGACAATAACCCTCCCTCATCACACACACACACCCACCACACACACACACACACACACACACACACACACACACACACCACACACACACACACACACACACACACACACAAGCATCCACACCAAACCAGCTCATCCTCCCCCGGGTCATGATGCCGGCGACCTGATCTCCCAGTGGGGAGTGTTTGACTCGACCGGGATTCAAACTCCCGACCTTCCACATGGGAAGCCTGCGCTCTACCAATTCGGCCATCACTTCCGGTCGAACCACTAATAAGAACCATAGAAGTGCTCAGATTTTTTATTTTTTTTGGTGACAAGTTTATTCTGCCCATAACCTGTGAGGGTGCTTGTTTTCAACGCTGGACAGCTGTGATACTGGATTGGTCTGGTCCCGCACTCAGGAGTGTTTACCTGATCTTTCTCGGGCCAACCTTTTGTGGTTTTGAGTGTTAGTAGTTTCTATATTAGTTTTTTTGAATTTTCAAAGTTTTTTCCTAACCTGTATATGATAACTTAGCCTACTTTGTACATCTACCCAGATGACATACAGGCCTGCGGGAGAGGATCCCATTCCATTGTGGTTTGTTACAGCATCCTTTCACCCACACCCTGTCCTTAGATAGTACACCAGTGTGCCAGAACACCCCTGGACCCTTCAGGACTGCGACTAGGTGGGATGGTTGTGTTGTATGGTTAGCCATTTTGTATTTCAGGGTGAATCGGATGCATGACCGTGGCCTGCTCAGTTCTGCTTTGGTTTGTGGTGAGGCCAGTCCCTTGGAGCTGAAATATCCTATCCTAAGTGCGATGTACTTTGGTATTTTTAGAATATGGATATTTGATTGAAGTTGCCTAATCCGAAGGCTTTGAGTTTCTGTCATTTTCTTTTGAGATGAATATATTAGGTTGATTGTTATAATCTACGTTACTTTAGTTTGAACTATCTTGTATATTAAATAGCTAACTTTGGAGATAATTGAAGTGCAGACATGCGCGTCAAAACTCTGACACCTTGGGCTCAGGCAAAACAGGTTATATTAGGTTGTCTTAATATATTCCCTTCCGTGCTGCAAGAAATGATTAATATATCCATCAGTATCCAGGTTGGATATGTAGAATCAAATCTAGATCAGTGTTTTGGTTTCGAAAGATTGATGCTTTCATCGGACTATGCAGCCTTAAAATATAGTGAATAATCACATAAAGCATTCATACATGTTAAAATCAGGTGACCGGGTCAATTTATTTCTAATTTTTGTTGGAGCTGGGATTAGATTAGATTAGATTCGAGTGTTTGAGCTGTATGCTCAGGCCAAGTCAGAGACTCCGCCATCAGGGCTCACAGCATGTGGTGAGGATGCTCTGTTTAGATTAGATTAGATTAGAGTTTTTGAGCTGTATGCTCAGGCCAAGTCAGAGACTCCGCCATCAGGGCTCACAACATGTGGTGAGGATGCTCTGTTTAGATTAGATTAGAGTGTTTGAGCTGTATGCTCAGGCCAAATCGGAAACTCCGGCATCAGGCCTCACTACATGTGGTGAGGATGCTCAGTTTAGATTAGATTAGAGTGTTTGAGCTGTATGCTCAGGCCAAGTCGGAAACTCCGCCATCAGGCCTCACTACATGCGGTGAGATGCTCTGTTTAGATTTGATTAGATTAGAGTGTTTGAGCTGTATGCTCAGGCCAAGTCGGAAACTCCGCCATCAGACCCCACTACATGTGGTCAGGATACTCAGTTTAGATTAGATTAGCGTGTTTGAGCTGTATGCTCAGGCCAAGTCGGAGACTCCGCCATCAGGCCCCACTACATGCGGTGAGGATGCTCTGTTCAGTCTTTGTGTCTGTGCAATTGGATACTGACCTGAGCACAGTGTAACAGGCTTCAGGCTATTTGTTTGGTAAAGGTGCATAGTCAGATGAAACCATCAAATTTTCAAAAGCAAAACAAAGACCTTGATTTGATAAAAACACTTTCAGGGTCTGGGCCTGGGAAGTCTTGGAAAGTCTTGAACTTCATTTGCTCAATTTCAAGGCCTCGAAAAGACTTGAATTTAACCTATTTTGGATGATTAGTCTTGAAAAGCCTTGAATTCTATTCAACTGTCCCCACTGATCTAAAGTAGTCCGTAATTGTCATTCGCCATTGGTGTTTTTTCCTGAAATTCGAATGAGAATAGTCTTGAATTCCTATCAAAAACAGCCTTGCAAAGCCCGGAAATAGCTTAGAATTCCATATCTTCACATGTGTAAGGAACCCGCACTTTCAACTCAGATACAGGTACACACATTTATTGCTGCATAGAAGAGGATGATACTACGTCAACATAACTGGATTTGTTTGTTGTTGTTTTACGTCCCAGCAACATCTTAGGTCAGATCAGGACGGGACATAATTAGAAATTATCTCTGTTGATGCCGATGGAGCCCAGCATTTCGACATGCATGCCAAAATTGTTTTCGCCTATATTGTCACATGCTTCAAACAACTCCAAAGTTAACCCATATAAATAAAGATTACTTCAGACTATGGTATAAGTAAATTATGAGGATCAAACTGATATATTTAAAGCTGCATAGACCGATGGAAACATCAAATTTTCAAAACCAAAGCAATTATCTAGATTTAGCGTGTTTGCACTTCAAATTTCTGTATGATGATTGCTCATGGCCATTGACAATGCATTTGAGTGTATGCGTACCGCGGAAACTGGCGGACGGCGGAAACTGCGCCACCGTGTTTTGGATGTTTGCCAAAATTAATTTAGCGTGTTTGCAGTTCAAATATATTAAAAGTTAGCCATTTAAAATAAAAGTTACTTCAAACTAAAGTAAGGTAAATTATAACGATCAACCTAATATATTTATCTTAGAAAATGACAGAGACTCAAAAGCATCGGACTTTGCAACTTCAACTAAAAATAATATATTAATATCTTAAAAAATTGGTAAAAACTCAAAACTATCGGACTATGCAACTTTCACTTACCCCCCCCCCCTCCCCGCCCTGCACCCCCCCCCCCCCTCCCCTCACTCTTTGCTGGTCACAAACTGAAACCCTTAATTTGGGCGTGGTGTCCCCGCTACCCTAACGCCACCTATCGGCGTACACAGGAAGTGACCCCTTCCCGCCCCCTACCCGGGCCTCACTACAAATCGCCAAACAGAAATTTAGTTTTAAATTTAGTTTGTCAGTAACAAAAAAAAAGGTTAAATTTATTTGCCTATCACAATAAAGTCACACCGACTTTTTTTTTCTTTTTTTTTCTCCAATTTCCCCCCCAATTCTTTCCAATATTTTTTTCCAATTTTCTTTTTCATCATTAAGCAAAGTTTATCCAAAATATGTAATTTACAATGCCTGGATGTATAATTACGTTGGTTAGCCGGATTTGGGTGTACGCCTGAACCATGCTGACTGATCTCAGAGGATAGTGCACCTCATAAGGCCAGTCTAAAAATGTACAGGACACAAAAGGATAAATAACAAAATCTAGCAACTTTATTTTGAGCAAAAAATGTGCTAGTTAATACAGGGATTAATGGATCTCCGTGTTTTCGACCGGGTGCGGTGGCAGAATCGGTAGAGCGCAGGTCTCCCGTACAGGAGATTGGGGGTTCAACTCCCGGTCGAGTTAAACCAATAACTTATAAAAATTGGTACTTGTCGCTTCCTAGTGGACTGGTTGGCTCAGTGTCAGTATGATGTGACTGGGTGGGATATTGGGTCATGGTGCTGGTGGCCTGATTTCCCAGTGGGGCAACACTATAAAGTCGCCATGAGTGTGCACTGTCACAAGTCGGTACCCATCCTGATATGACCTTAGATGTTGCCAGGACATAAAACTCCAACAACCAACCAATCACGCTTTATATAAATAACAAAATCTAGCAACTTTATTTTTAGCTGAAAATGTGTCAGTTAATTCAGGGGTAAATAGATCTCCATGTTTTAGCTGATTGCGACAAAAACACACACATAGCCCTTCATTGGCTTAGAACTAGTCACCAGAGGTTCATGGACAATTCTAGCGGAGGTCAAATTTGCGCCATTTTGTTTTTGTCAGCGGCAACTTTCATCGCCAGTAACAATTTGCATTTCAACTATCCACACACTGGAGGAACTTTTGCCATGTTTATGATACTGTTTGTTTCTAGGTATTTTTGTTGTTTGTTTTGGGGATGGAGGCGGGGGGGGGGGGGGCGCGGGGTCCTTTGCATTTTTGTTGTTGGGTGAAGAGTTGGTGTGGGGTGGCCCTAAATTACCCGGGGGGAGGGGGGGTGGCTCGGGGTGGTGTGAACTGGCGGCCAGACGGTGTGAATCCACCTAGTGTGAACACTGCTCATTTGTGTCGCCTCCCAACGGCGGGGTGATACACTGATAGCGGGCCGTTATTATCCACATAAGTTATATCCGTTCATATATATATATATATATATATAGAGAGAGAGAGAGAGAGAGAGAGAGACACACACACACACGTCTGTAAAAGAATGCTACCTGATAGATATGCATATATATATATATATATATATGCATATATATGTATAAGCACATATATACGTGCTTATATATATATACATATGTATATATATATGTGTGTGTGTATAGGGGAGTGGTTGATCTGTGGTGGTGGTCGGTTAGACAGGTTTGACTATATATATATATATATGTGTATGATATATATATATGATGTATATTGTCTTATGTGAGTATAAAGATACACCGGAGGATATATATATGTCTACATATACTATATTTTATATATGTGTGTGTCTATATATATTATATATCCATATATGCATACCTATGCATATTATATATGTAGATATATATACGGATACATAATATGTGTGTGTCTATATATATATCTGTATATATATGTATATATATGATGTATAATGTGTTATGCAAGTATAACGATACATAAGGGAATATTACTTATTATTGTTATCCTCCGTAAGATGCAACACTGTATAGGGGGCACCATCTCAGCGCAACTCACCTCCCATGGATGTTGGTTGACCAGTGTCAGTCACACCAGAGGATATATATGTATATATATATATATATATTATATATATATATATATATATATATATTATATATATATATAGATAGACACACACACGTCTGTGAAAGAATGCTCCCTGATAGATGGCCGTGTTTGTTATAAGTGACCGGGCCGCGCGCTGAGAGGGAGAGGAGGGGTTCGGAGGTGTCGGGGTGGGGGTGTGGCTGAGGGGTGAGGGGTGAGGGGTGAGGAAAGAGGGCGGGTGGGTGTGGAGAAAACCACTCTAGATTGCACCTAAGATAAGGACGTGAGTGGGGCTGCTTTGGCCTCTGGGGACATAGCCACCATTTGCACGTCGGGGTGCGTTTCACCAGCAGGTAACAGTCTCGGGCACCGATTGTTTTCAAATGGAACTGAACATCTTAATAATGGAATAAACACAATTATAGGAATACAACTACTTCTGCTATTAAGCATTACTATTAGTGATACAATAAATACAGCAACTACTAGTACTACTCCTACTACATCTACTACTATTACTATCAGTATCACTGCTACTACTACAACTACTGCTACTACAATTACTACTACTATTACCTCTACTTCTGCTACTGCTATTACTACTACTACTACTACACCTACTACTACTACTATTACTATCAGTATCACTGCCACCACTACTGTACTACAACTACTGCTACTACAATTACTACTGCTACTATTACTGCTACTTCTGCTACTGCTATTAGTGCTACTACTGCTACTACACCTACTACTATTACTATCCGTATCACTACTACTACTACAACTACTGCTACTACAATTACTACTGCTACTATTACTGCTACTTCTGCTACTGCTATTAGTGCTACTACTGCTACTACACCTACCACTATTACTATCCGTATCACTACTACAACTACTGCTACTACAATTACTACTGCTACTACTGCTACTAGTTCTACAACTACTACTGCTACTACAACTATTGCTATTACTGCTACTACAACTATTGCTATTACTGCTACTAGTACTACAACTACTACTGCTATTACTGCTATGACAACTCTATTAATTACTGCTACTACAACTGCTACTACTACTAGAACTACTACTAGAACTACTAGTAAAATCTCTGTTATTACTACTAGTACTGGTAGTAGCGTACTACTAGTACTAGGACTCCTGCTCCCATCCTGATATGACATTGTACGTAAAACTCCAACAACCAACCAACCAACGACTCCTGCTACTAGTATTAGTATTACTGTTACTACTACTGCTGATAATACGAGTACTGCTCCTAGTACTACTACTGCTAATAGTAATACTACTACTGCTAATACTATTACTGCTAGCAGACTGTACCTTCTACTTATACTATTGATTATACTACAGCTATTAATAGTAATGCTACTAGTACTACTAGTACTGTTATCTCTGCTACTACTACTAGTACTAGTTGGACTACTATGACTCCTGTTCCCATCCTGATATGACCTTAGATGTTGCCAGGATATAAAACTCCAACAACCAACCAACGTCTCCTGCTACTAGTATTAGTATTACTGCTACTACTACTACTGCTAATACACATACTGCTACTAGTACTACAACTTCTACTGCTGCTACAACAACTACTACTACTGCTACTACTGATACTGCTACTACTACTGCCACTGCGGTTACTACTACTACTACTACTACTACTACTACTACTACTACTACTACTACTACTACTACTACTACTACTACTACTACTACTAATATATGCACCGGGTTGGATGTGTCTGGCAAATGGTGGTAGGATGATGAATATAGATGGCGTTCTTGAGTGGTATTCCAAACAAATGAGAGGAGTAGTATATTATTTAATAAGGATAATAGGAACAATTAGGCAAAAACCTCGATTTATTTATATTCACAACTGTCACAGTGCCCAGGGAGGTTGTAATGAGGTTCGACACCAGGTGGGGGAGCCACCAGCGGCGGCAGGCAATAACATGTCATGCATTTTGGAACTTTGGTAAATCTATATTCGCATATGGTCTTATATATACATAGGGAGAACAAAGGAAGACAGTCAAAGGAAGAAGAAGACATCAGGGACCTGGGGCCGTATGCAGGAGTCGGTGGTATTTGGTGTTAGCGAGCCAAAACGGTGGTAGGCGGGAATTTCCCGGTTAGCGGCGAAAAATGGTATGCACGAGGCGGTGATAGGCCTAACACCAAAACCTTAACCGGTGTTACCTTACCCCTGATAGATAGGAGGTTTAGCGAGTTCATTATGCCCAAATCTATTCAATGCTGTCATATTTAACAGAATTACATACGCAATAAGTGAAATTTGATCAATTTAACCCTAAATTCAAAGCATTATTACCGCCACATTGGCAGCGATATTAATAGTTATATTTTCGAATCGACGAACGTAAAGTAAACAAATCGCCGCCGCATCGACGTCGCTTTCCATACTGGCGGCGGCAGCGGTTTGTTTACTGTACATTCGTCGATTCGAAAATATAACTATTAATATCGCCGCCAATGCGGCGGTAGCCTTAATAACGCTTCGACTTTAGGGTTAAATTGATAAAATGTCACTTATTGTGTATGTAATTCTGTTAAATATGATCGCATTCAATAGATTTAAGCCTAATATATGGCTACAAATGCAGAGGGATTTCCCAAATCTATAAATAAATTCACGTTTAGCTATAATGAAAGTGTTACGCGCTCCTGCATACGACTTGACCGCATTCCCCAGCTCGGAGATAGCTAAACGGTAACAGGCTGTAACACCAAACCCCGCTAACACTGACTCCTGCATATGGCCCCTGGAGTTTGGCAAGTCGCAGAGGGCAGTAGAGAACAGGGTAAACAGGAGACAACTGGTTGCAAAGTCATCTGTAGTGGCCCAACGACCCTCGCAGTTAAAGTTGCATAGTCCGATGGTTTTAAGTTTGTATCATTTTCTGAACTAGATATATTAGGTTGATCCGTTATAATCTACCTTACTTTCATTTGAAGTAACTTTTATTTTAAATGGCTAACCTTTGAGATATTTGAAGTACAAACATGACAAATCAATTTTGTCCAACACGCCAACATTCTGAAACCATAGGCTTCGGCAGTAACAGATTCAATTAATTTCCATCATTATTCCATTCTGTGTGATGATAAATGTTTAGTAAGTGCACCAGTATCTAAGTTAGATATGTAGAATCAAATCGAGGTAATTGTTTTGGTTTTGAGAATTTGATATTTTCATCGGATTATGCAGCTTTAAGGGATGGATGGATGATGATTATGATATATATATTATATATATTATATATATTATATATATATTATATATATTATGGGATATATAATTTATTACTATGAGTATAAAGGGGCGGAGCTATATTCCTATATCCTGCAGGATCCTAGCATTTAATGCTGCCTTTTATTATTAACCCACGATATTTATTGTTATATTCGCTGCGGGCCGGTTCCTGCTGCGCTATCCTGGCGCCCCACCATGTTGCCATATGCCAGTGAGACCTTGTTAGGCTCACATCGGCGCCAGTTTAAACTCGAGGTCGGCAATAATCAGGTCGTCTTGTCTCGTATTCTCCTACGTCGTAGCCCAATTTATATATATAATATATATATAATATATCTACAGTAAAACCTCTCTGAGTCGACCGATCTTGGGACTGACTTTAAGTGGTCCGTTTCGGGAGTCGGTCGGTTTAGGGAGTTAGAATATGGTTGCAATGGTATTGTTGGGACCCAAATAAAGCGATCGATATAGGGGAGTGGTCGATCTGTGGAGGTGGTCGGTTAGGGAGGTTTTACTGTATATGCACTGACCTCACCAGATAGAACGCCTCATATACAAGTATGCATGGGTAGGGTGATTGCATCAAGGAGCTTAGTTAGGGTAATGGTTAGGACGCTAGCCTCAGAATGGTAAGAACTGTGGGTTCGAAACCTGCTCTACACTAGGCACAATATTTCCTATGTTCATCACCCCCCCCCCGCGACAGAACCTACATGTACATGTACTTTGCATGCAATCTATTTATAAATCAATGCCCCAAAAAACCTTATATAGTAGGTAAGTAAATAAATGAATAAATATATAAACAAATAACATATTTATAGTAAGTAAATAATAAATATTTAACAGCCTTATATATATGGTATATACACACATATACATATATGTGTATATGTATACATATCTATATTAAGCTCTTTCAAGGATTAAAGATCTCGGCGATTTCGCCACTTTCCGCGATTTCTTTTATATTTTTCGATTAATATTAAACCAAATGCAAAGGAATCAGGATGTATGTGACAACAATTGGTTAGTTAGCTCAAATCCTCTTATATGACCTTAGGTGCTGCTAGAACATAAAACCCAAGCATGATCTAGTTACATATGAGCGATAATAAAAGCACAACAAGGAGTGTTGAAACCTGACTTTCAGCATTTTCTCACGATTCCCTAACAGTGCTAATTGTAAAGGCCCTGTCACATTACGGCGTATGGCGGGAGCGTATTGAAAACCTACGTAGGTCCTGCGCGTGCCGGCCTATGATGACATTTGGTCACCTTTTCGGGTGGTTTTGAGCGTATGTGGGACCTACGAGCGTGCTGTGACATTTTTTGACAGTATGGGCCATACGCCCTCATAGGTCAAGTTTTTTTTAGCATGCACAAACAAATTTGGACGGACGGATTTATGAAAGCGTATGGCGGCGTATGCCTCATACGCTTCACATAAGCCGGCATCTGGCAGTGTATGAGTAGCATATGAGTAGCGTATGAGTAGCGTATACGGCGTATGCCGACGTATATGACGTAACGCGCCCACGCCGCCATACGCTCCCGCAAAAAACCCTAATGTGACAGCCCCTTAAGGGGAGAAAATCTGGGTTTTCGCGGAAATTCGCGTCGGTGTAATAATCTCAAGACTTCTACGATTTTTGCTGGAGACCACGTTCATGCCTGCTCTTTAACTGTTAGTAAAGTAAACACATGCGATTGCCCGTGATACGCCCTCTGGCGTCGGGTGGGCGCGCTACAGTCACACCTTGCCATTGTGCTTGGGTAATTACTATAGTAGACGATGCACCACTCACCCCTCCCCACACCCTCTTCTCACCCTCCCTCCTCACCCTCCATTCTCACCCTCCCTTCTCACCCTCCCTTCTCATCCTCCCTTCTCACCCTCCATTCTCACCCTCCCTTCTCACCCTCTCTTCTCACCCTCCCTTCTCACCCTCCCTTCTCACCCTCCCTTCTCACCCTCCCTTCTCACCCTCCCTTCTCACCCTCCCTTCTCACCCTCCCTTCAGACAGCATCGGGGCAGTGAGGTGTGACAGCAGGTACAGCAGGCACAATAGATTGTGACAGCAGGTCAACAGGCGCAATAGGTTGTGACAGCAGGTACAACAGGCACAATAGGTTGTGGCATTAGGTACATCAGGCACAATAGGTTGTGACAGCAGGTTCAGCAGGCACAATAGGCTGTAACAGCAGGTACAACAGGCACAATAGGCTGTGACAGCAAGTTCAGCAGGCACAATAGGTTGTGACAGCATCAAGGGCAGTCAGATGTGACATCAGTTACATCAGGCACAATAGGTTGTGGCAGCAGGTACAGCAGGCACAATTCGCTGTGACAGTGTCAGGAGCAGTGAGATGTGACAGCAGGTACAACAGGCACAATAGGCTCTGACAGCAGGTACAGCAGCCAAAATTGGTTGTGACAGTGTCAGGAGCAGTGAGATGTGACAGCAGGTACACCAGGCACAATAGGCTGTGACAGCAGGTACAGCAGGCAAAATAGGCTGTGACAGTGTCAGTAGCAGTGAGATGTGACAGCAGATACAACAGGAAGAATAAGCTGTGACAGCAGGTACAACAGCCAAAATTGGTTGTGACAGTGTCAGGAGGAGTGAGATGTGACATCAAGTCCAGCAGGCACAATGGGCTGTGACAGCAGGTACAGCAGACACAATGGGCTATGACAGTGGCAAGGGCAGTGAGATGTGACAGCAGGTACATCAAGCCTGTGACAGCAGGTACAGCAGACACAATGGGCTGTGACAGTGTCAAGGGCAGTGAGATGTGACAGCAGGTACATCAAGCCTGTGACAGCAGGTACAGCAGGCACAATGGGCTGTGACAGTGTTAAGGGCAGTGAGATGGAACAGCAGGTACAATGAGCACAATAGGTTGTGACAGCAGGTACATCAGGCACAATGGGCTGTGACAGCTTCAGGGTCAGTGGGATGTGATATCAGGTAGGCTGTGACAGCAGGTACAGCAGGCAAAATGGGTTGTGACAGCAGGTACATCAGGCACAATGGGCTGTGACAGCTTCAGGGTCAGTGGGATGTGATATCAGGTAGGCTGTGACAGCAGGTACAGCAGGCAAAATGGGTTGTGACAGCAGGTACAGCAGGCACAATGGGACGTGACAGCTTCAGGGTCAGTGGGATGTGACAGCAGGTACAGCAGGCACAATGGGCTGTAATTGGTAGCTGACGCGGTGACCAGCATATACAACAGGAAGAATAAGCTGGGGGGGTGCCCCTCAGACTAGTGGCCGACGCGAGTGAAGTATTCGGGGTAGGCGGGTACCGGGAGCAGCCGGGGGTGGCGCCACCAGTCACGAGATGGAGGAGGCAGTACAGTATGTATCGTAATAATAACAATAATTAGGAGATAATAGTAATAAGGAGGGGTTAATTCCCTTCCACGCCTTTATACTCGCATAATGCGTTATACATCACAGATATATATATAATATATATAATATATATATGTATATACATAAATATATACATATATAAACATATATAAATTATATATATATATATACATATATATATATATATATATATATATATTATCTATTATATATTACTCTTCCCCCGAATGATCACTAGCAGATCAACTCAGCAATATGCAGGAACTCGGTCAGTATCTGTGAGGGAAGGTGAGGCTTGTGCGTGCTGGGTACAAGAACATGTCATTGTTGAACTACCGTAATTTATAATACGACAAGAATACGCCACAAACCACAATCGAACATAGAGCAAAGAATAAAGACTTAAAAAACTCCCCTCATGACTGAAATGTAATGTCTATCTCGCTCCTCTCTCCTTTAAATATTATATATATCTGCACCACAATAACTGAAAAGCATCATCGCATGGCATTGACATGAGTATGAATGTGAACAGACATCGCCGTCCTAAAGCCTGTTTGTCTTTGCTTTCTCGGCGGGAACAGAAGAGACCAGATTACAAAGCGCGACCATTGTTCACTAAATGCCACAGGGCGACTATTAGTGTAAACGGGAAGCAGCGGTGAATCGCGCTGTGGCTTTTTCACGTCAAGCACGACTCCACGTGTCACGCAGAAGAACAACTCGGAGCCGCCAGGAAATAGGGAAAGAAAGGGAGCGAAGAAAAACAAAGGAACGGACAGGAAAGAAAAGAAGCGCGCCATTTTTGTTTGTGGCATCCCCACTCCCCGACACTCTGTTACTCTCCATCCCCGTCTCTTTCGCTTCCCCTCTTTCTCGCCCTACTTCTCTCTCTTTCCTCTCTTCCATCTCTCCTCTTTCTCTCCTCTCTCATGTTTTCTATACCCTCTCTTCCCTCTTCTCTTTCTGCACTCCTGTTCCCTTTCTTCTTTCTTCTTTCTCCTCTCTCCCCTCCTCTCTCCTCTCTACTCTCTCCTCTCCATACTCCTCTCTCCTCTCCTCTCTCCTCTCCTCACTCCCCTCTCCTCACTCCTACCCCCTCTGTCCACACTCCTGTCTCCTCTCTCCTCTCCTCACTCCTCCCCATCTCTCTCCTCAATCCTCTCCTCTCTCCCCTCCTCACTCCTCTCTCCTCACTCCTCTCCCCTCTCTCCACACTCCTCTCTCCTCTCCTCTCTCCTTTCTTCTCTCCTCTCCTCAATCCTCCCCTCCTCTCTCAGTCCTCTCCCTCTCTCCACACTCCTCTCTCCTCTCATCTCCCCTCACTCCTCTCCCCTCTCTCCACACTTCTCTCTTCTCTCTCCTCTCCTCTCCTCGCTCCTCTCCCCTCTCTCCACACTCCTCTCTCCACAGTCCTCTCTCCACACTCCTCTCTCCTCGCTCCTCGCCCCTCTCTCCTCGCTCCTATCTCCTCTCCTCTGTCCTCTCATCACACCTCTCTCATCACTCCTCTCTCCTCTACTCTCTCCTCTCCTCCCCTCCTCTTTCCTCACCCCTTTCTCCTCTCTCCTCTCCACTCTTCTTTCCTCTGCTCCCTTCTCTCTCCATCCTCTCCTCTCTGTCCTCTCTCCCCTCACCGTGCTCCTTTATCTCTCCCACATCTGCCATCTCTCACCTCTCTCCCCATGTCTATCTGTCCTCTTTCCTCCCCTCTCTCTCCCCTCTTCTTTCCCTCCCCTCCCTTCTTTCCCTCCCCCCTCCTTTCCCTTCCCTCCCTGCTCTACCCACATTATTTCCCTTTCTCTGATCTCCACCTGCCTCTTCTCCTATCCCTATCCCCCTTCTGCTATCCCTATCCCCCCTCTCCATTCGCTCTCATCGGTTCCTCTGTCCCTTCTTTCTCTACATATCCCCAAGCTCATCCCCTTTTTCCTCTGTCCCCTCCCCCTCCTCTCTCTTTCTCTCTCCCTCTTCTCTCTCTTTCTCTCTCCCTCTGTCTCTCTCCCTCTCTATCTCTCCCACCCACCCTCTCTCTCTCCCACGCGCTCTCTATCTCGCTCTCGCTCACCAGGGGGCGTTCGTGTAAGGTGGGTCGACGTGACTTGATGGCGGAGGGATATATATTTCCACATTTAACCGCTGCGGTTACAGGGCATTGTGAGCTCCATTCACAGGTGGTCTGTTTGTCCCAGTGTGGGACGTGGAGTGAGGGGTGGGGGTGGGGGTGGGGGTGGGGGTGGTTGCCAGATTCACGATTCATAAAGCGGCCGCAGCATGGCGCTGAGCGGCTCATTGTTGATGTTGATGTTGGAACAATTGTTATATTTGTAACAAAAAAATAATATATATATATACAAAAATGAAAGAAGGAATGAAGCCCATAAAGATGATGCCAGTTGAAGTACATGCACAATGGCAGCGATTAATGGCCTTTGTGATTGGTTGACTAATTCCTCTATTTGTATCTGTCGGTATATGTGTAGGTTCATGGGTAGAATATTGCATGCGCACATGCAACGTGAAGAGAGGTACAGGCATAACACGGGTATATCTGCATACAGGTGGTGATGAATGCTGGTATGTTCACCATACATATGGGTGTGCGCGTATGCATAAATGTACAAAATGTGATTATATATGCGCTCTATAAAGAATTATGGGAGTATAAACAAAGTTCATATGCCTGTCTGGCGCTACTTCCTGTCTGGCGCTAGTTCCTGTTTCCACCACTGGGGCCACTTACGTGTGGTCAACTACAGTAAAACAGCTCTAAATCGACCGACCATGGGACCGACTTTTTAATGGTCCATTTTGGGAGGTGGTCGGTTTATGGAGGTTTTTAAAAATCATTATAATTGTATTGTAATGGTGATTGTTTGGGACCCAAATAAAGTGGTCGATATAGGGGAGTGGTCAACCTCTGGAGGTGGTCTGTTAGAGAGGTTTTACTGTAGTTCTCAGAAACTATTTTACAACTTGAGGTAGTCTACTTGAAATGCATATTTCAAAGAAACCCATTATTGGAGTGTCAATATTTAGATTTCATCATTTAGCCCAATGATATGGGAGATATTTTAGATAAAAAGTAAATGTTAATATTGTGTAGATATATGTAAATGTATGGATGTATAAGCCATTATACGAATATGAACAGTGAATGTGAACCTACCCCTAGTGTCCGGCTGTTGTGTACAGCCCACTGGAAAAGCTGTGTTTTTGTGTGCAACTGACCAAAAGTGTTGGATTTTATTTTGTGTGCAACCGACTAGAAATTTAGGTTGGTTTATGTTTATGCTACTTGCAATAGCCATTACAGTATAACCCCATTAAACCAAGCTCAGGTTAAACCAAATGATCGGTTAATCCACACTTTTTTTCAGCGGCCCGGCAAAATACTACCATTTATCATATGAAAAAGTTGGTTAAACGAAAGTCGGTTAATCCAAATTATCAGTTAATCCAAACAGAATTGTCGGACCCCAGGCCACTCTGATATGGTTAAGCCAAACTTTCATGTGGTTATAAGGTCATCTGAGACCCCACAGACTTTTTTATATGGTAAATGGTAGTATTTTGCTGGGCCGCCGAAAAAAGTTTGGTTTAACTGAGCTTGGTTTAACGGGGTTATACTGTACATACATAAAAAACTATTATCAAAGTGTCCACATACATTCTATATTACATGTGCAATACACTCTTACTCAAAGTCCAAGTCAAAGCCAAAGCTCGGTTAAACCAATGATCGGTTAATCCAAACAAATATCTAGGGTCCCTTCAAGTTTGGTTTCACGGGGTTATACTGTATTATCAAACCTGACTGGTAGGATGTTCATCATTATTTTGTATGCAACCTTCGCAAAGTGGTCCGTTTTATTTATTTTATTTGTGGTGTTCTCTGTGGCAGAGTGGTTCGAGTATGACTTTTTTCTAGGTCGGACTCCTAATCTGAAGGTCGGTGGTTCGGTTCCCCATGGCCCCCCCCTCCCCCACCCACCTCTGCCATCAAAAGCCAGTTGCTCTCATACCCTGTCTATGTGGTGTGGGAGGTTAAAAATCCCTTGGGTCGGTAAAAGTGTAGGCTCGGGCTTTCTATCGACAAACTGTCTAATGGTGAAAGCAAGTCTATTCAGACTTATCCATGATAGGCAGTATAAATCTTCAAGAGAAAAAAAAGTAATACAACCAACCGGAACTACCCATCATTGTGTATGTACCAAGCCGGAAGGGATTTAACAAAATTCGAAACAGATCGGAAATGTCCATGTTTTTTTTTTTGTTTTTGTTTTTACAACTGACCGGAAGTGGCCATTATGTTGTATACAACCGACTGAAAGTGTCCCATTATTTTGTATGTAACAGCCCGGAAGTGTCCTGTTATTTTTAGTACAACCGACCGGAAGTGCCTTGTGTGAGTGTGTCTGTGCGTGTATGTATGTATGTGTGTGTGAGCTGAATGCCACCAACAATGACAGCGACGTGCATGTATGGTGCCCGAAATGTTCACGTTTGTCACAAGGGGGGGGGGGGGGGGGGAGGGGGGAGGGGTACAGGAGGAGGTTTTATTACACCCACACACACACTCACTCACACACTCACACACACACACCGTCCTGATCTTCTTTCACGTTTGCACTCTACACGAGACGCCGCTTTTTGCTTCCGCTTCCGGAGCGACCGTGTTGGGTCAATGATTCACCAACCATTTAACTTTACACTTCTCCCCACCCCCAATGCATTGCCCCCTACTTCTCCTCTCCTTCTCTCTCTCTCTCTCTCGCTCCTCTCTCTTTCTCTCTCTCTCTCTATATATATATATATATATATATATATATATCTGTCCCTTGTTCCCTCCCTCTCTCTCCCCCCCTCTCCTCCCTCTCCCCCTCTCCCCCTCTCCTCTCTCCTTATCCCCTCCCCCCCTCTCCTCCCTCTCCCCCTCTCTTCTCTCCTCTCCCCTTATCCCCCTCTCTCCTCCCCCTATCTTCCTCCCCCTCCCTCCCTCTGATTGGACGCAGTGGCCAAATCGGTAAGAGCGCTGGCTTCCCGTGAGGAAAGTGGGGAATTTGAATCCCGATCGAAGCAAACCACTGACTTACAGAATTAATACTTGTCGCTACTTACCTTTAATACTTGTCACTACTTACCTTTAATACTTGTCGCGACCTACCTTGGCGCTTTAGAACCATGCGTATATTTGTGAGTTTAAAGTGAGGCTAAAGTATAGGGCCTATAGTCAAGGATACATAAATCCCCAACGAGTCAAATTTGTCCCCAATTTGTCCCCATTTGATGTTTTGTTTGTTTGTTGTTGTTTTATGTCCTAGCAACATCTAAGGTCATATCAGGACGGGTACCGATTTGTGACAGTGCGCACTCATGGTGACTTTATAGTGCTGCCCCACTGGGAAACCATGCCGCCAGCACCATGACCTGATATCCCACTCACTCACATTATCCTGACACTGAGCCAACCAGTCCTTACCCTATCCTAATAATTCCGAGTGCCAGGTTAGGAAGCAACAAGTATCAATTTTTAAGTCATTGCTTTGACTCGACCAGGATTCGAACACACAAACTCATGGCTTCGCATTTCCCGATCTTCCAAAACAGGAGACGGACGCTCTACTCATTCGGCCACCCCGTTTGGTGTCCCTATTTGAACAGTCGATGTAAAGAAACGTACTGTTGCTGTTTCGCCATAACTAGACAAGATGTCCAAATGAGTTCAGCCTTCTTTGCATCCCATTTTCGCCGGTTGTCAGGATTCTGAACATTGGGTTTGACCCCCTGGGCGAGTCAAAGCGATGACTTATAAATTTATGCTCGTCATTATCCAGCCTAGCGCTCGTCATTACTAAGATAAGGCAAAGCTGCAGTGGAATGAGGAAGACCAATTGTCGGTGATTGAAACTTTCCCCTGGTGAATCAACAAATCTACCACATAACTAAAATTAAAAGAAACCTGCACACAAAAAACTCAACCATTTTTGCTGTGGCTGCTTCGCGGAAATAGTAACCCTGTGTTTGTTCGCTATGCCTTGCGCATGCTCGTGCGCGTGAGCAGAGCCCCTACCCACCCACCCCCACCATTACCACCCCGCCATCTGGCGTCATGCCAACGCACTCCAGCTAGCAATGCCAATAGGTTGAACAGGACGGCGGCCCCTCTGGTCTTCTCATCTCAATTGTCCATGCACTTTGTTTCCTTTATCACAAAAAAGATAAAGATATACATTTTTGTTGTTGAAATGGTACACTTGCATCTCGTGTCATTCATTCGCAGTCAGAGCCTTTCTGTGGCAGCCGGAGTCTCCTGAAAAGGCCCAGTCAGGCAAGCGCGCGACTAACCGCTTCCTTATTCATCGCTTTAGCGAAGTGATCTTGTTGTGAGGAGTCGTTGGTGGGGGTTTCGGCTTTTTTTGTCTCCGCTAAAGACAATGTAAGATGACAAACACTTGAATAATGTCAACCGCATGGCTCTTGAGGAGGCAGCGGTGAGGTAGTGATCCGTGGTAAGGAGGGGCTGTGGAGGTTGGGGGTGGGGTTGGTGGTGGTTGGAGGTGGGGGGTGGACATGGTGTTGAATTAATCCATGATACAGGTGCCCCTGTCCTTACAAATGAATTAATTGCATTACGTGGGTTTTACTTACCATTTGTTCATAAGTCCAGTTTTGCTATGGTAATGAAGTTCTGACCACTTTCACAGCATTTTGCTATCGATTCTATTCTAAGGTATTTGTTTAACTTTGTTGCAATAATCAGTTTCTGACTGCTTTCGAAACATGTTGCTTTCGCTTGTAAGGTATTTGTTTGTAAGTCCAACTTTGCAATGGTAATCAGCTTCACCCCGCTTTCGCAACCTTTTTCCATCTCCACAATACGGCGACATAATCTGGTCTTTGAAATTGGTTTTTCAATAAATAGTTTATTCTTCTGAATAAATTATTTTGTCAGCACCAGAGCGCAATGGTCTCTCTTGTAACCTGACACTTTTTTCTTTTTGTTGTACATTAATTGTTTAAGCAGGGAAATGTCAATCGCGAACAATTGGTCTTCCTCATTCCACTGCTCCTTGCGCTATCCTAAGGATTGCCGAGCGCGAGGCTAGGAAGCAACAAGAATCAATTTTTAAGTCACCGGTTTAACTCGACCAGGGTTCGAACCCACGATCTAACAACACTGGAGATGGATGCTCTAACTCGGTCGGCCATCCCGTCTGGTTGTTAACTTGCACAGACTGCTGTTCACTTGGACAGAATGCAGTATTAGCATGTTGCGCCGAAGTGCACCGAAGGTTGTTAACTTGCACAGAGTGTTGTTGTTCACTTGCACAGACTGTTGTTAACTTGCACAGACTGTTGTTCTCTTGCACAGAATGCAGTGTGGGCCTGCTGCACCGAAGTGTACCGAAGGTTGTTAACTTGCACAGACTGTTGTTGTTCACTTGCACAGACTGTTAACTTGCACAGACTGCTGTTCACTTGCACAGAATGCAGTGTTAGCCTGCTGTACAGAAGTGCACCGAAGGTTGTTAACTTGCACAGACTGTTGTTGTTCACTTGCACAGACTGTTGTTAACTTGCACAGACTGTTCTCTTGCACAGAATGCAGTGTTAGCCTGCTGCACCGAAGTGCATACCTCTTGTATCGTCACTAGGCTTGTGTGGCTCCATGAGTAGTTGTGTGTGTGTCTGATGTACGTGTGAGAGGGGGGGGGGGTAGTGGGAGGGGGAGGGTGTCTTGGTGAGGGGCGATGAGAACATTCGTGTGGACTGAGATGTGCTCTCGTGTGGCTTTGCTTTGGCTCTGCATTGGCTTCACGTTGGCTTTGCGTTGCTTTGCGTTGTTTCAGGCGGCTTCATGTGGCTTTGCATGATTTTGTGGCTTCACGTGGTTTCGCCTGGCCTGCCTGGGCCTCATTTTCTCCGAAGCCACTGCACGATATGAGGGTCACGTGGCTGCTGCTCTGCGCGTCTCGGGTGGGGCGTGGGGGTGACGGTGGGGGATCATGTGTAGGTTGTCATGAAGCAGTGTGTGGGGGTGGGGGTTGAATGGGGTAGGGCCACGTGGTCACCCACAGAAGAAAGGGAAAACGCTGGTTGGGGAGGGGGGAGGGTTGTGGGCGGAGAAGGGGAGGTAGGCTGATGTGATATCTCAGGTTGAACTCTTTTTGGTACTGTCATTGGCACTGCAATTTGGTACTGTGACTTGTGTTTTGCAATTTGGCACTGGAAATGACTTATAGCCATTAGTAATCCATCACTTATCCATTACTAATTTGATAGGCCGTAATTGTATCAGGATGTCATCGGCACCAGGTATATTGGTATATTGGCATATATGCATATATAGAATGTCAAGTGATTGCCATACAGGCATGTATAAAAAGTAAAGTGATTGCCATACAGGCATGTATAAAAAGTCAAGTGATTCCCATACAGGCATGTATAAAAAGTCAAGTGATTGGTATAATGGTATATTGGCATATAGGCATATATAATAGAATGTCAAGTGATTGCCATACAGGCATGTATAAAAAGTAAAGTGATTGCCATACAGGCATGTTTAAAAAGTCAAGTGATTCCCATACAGGCATGTATAAAAAGTCAAGTGATTCCCATACAGGCATAGATAAAATAGGTCAAGTGATTTCTACACAAGCATATATAAAACAATCATGCCCACATGTATGCAGGAGTTATATATAAAAACGTCAAATGATTGCCACACAGGCATATATATAAAACAATGATGCCCACATGTATACAGTAGTCATACATAAAAACGTCAAGTAATTGCCACACAGGCATATATAAAACAATGATGCCCACATGTATACAGTAGTCATATATAAAAAAAAGTCACACAGGCATATATAAAACAACCATGCCCACATATATACACAGTCATATATATAAACGTCAAGTGATGCCTTTATGGTGTATATATAACAACCATTCCCACATGTATATAGTCATCATATATAAAAACGTCAAATCATGCATGTATGCATGTATGGCATATATAAAACAACCATGCCCACATGTATACAGTCGTCATATATAAAGACGGCAAGTGATGCATGTATACCTGTATGGCATATATAAAACAACCATGCCCACCTGTATACAGTCGTCATATATAAAGACGGCAAGTGATGCCTGTATGCCTGTATGGCATATATAAAACAACCATGCCCACCTGTATACAGTCATCATATATAAAAACGGCAAGTGATGCATGTATACATGTATGGCATATATAAAACAACCATGCCCACCTGTATACAGTCATCATATATAAAAACGGCAAGTGATGCCTGTATGCCTGTATGGCATATATAAAACAACCATGCCCACATGTATACAGTCGTCATATATAAAAACGGCAAGTGATGCATGTATACCTGTATGGCATATATAAAACAACCATGCCCACATGTATACAGTCGTCATATATAAAGACGGCAAGTGATGCCTGTATGCATGTATGGCATATATAAAACAACCATGCCCACATGTATACATTCATCATATATAAAGACGGCAAGTGATGCCTGTATGCATGTATGGCATATATAAAACAACCATCCCCACCTGTATACATTCATCATATATAAAAATGACAAGTGATGCCTGTATGCCTGTATGGCATATATAAAACAACCATGCCCACATGTATACAGTCGTCATATATAAAGACGGCAAGTGATGCCTGTATGCATGTATGGCATATATAAAACAACCATGCCCACCTGTATACATTCATCATATATAAAGACGGCAAGTGATGCCTGTATGCATGTATGGCATACATAAAACAACCATGCCCACCTGCATACAGTCGTCACTTCGCCCCCTGGTTCATCTGCACACATCAATAAGTCACCAGATCTGCATGTGCCGAATGCTCATTACTGTTATAACAAAGTGGGCTCTCAGAGAGGATTATCCCCGCATGGAGCGATCATTAACATCCGGGCACCCGGCCACCTGGTGGTGCCCGCTCCACTAACAAATCGCACAACCTTTCCTTCTCTTTTTTGTTGTTGTCTTTTTGTCTTTTGTCTTTTTCTGTCTTTTTTTCTTCTGTCTTTTTTTGTGGTTTTGTGTGTGTTTTTGTTATTTTTCTTTTTGTTCTTCTCTTCCTTTGTTCTTTTTCTTCTTCGTCTTTTCTTCTTCTTCTTCTTCTTCTTCTTCTTCTTCTCCGTTCTTCTATTTCTGCTGCTTTCTTCTCCTTCTTTTTTCTTTCTTCTATTTCATTTTTCGTCTTTCTTCTGATTTCTTATTCCCTTTGTTCTTATTCTCTTCTTCTTATCATTCTTCTTCTTCTCCGTTCTTCTATTTCTGCTGCTTTCTTCTTCTTCTCCTTCTTTTTTCATTCTT
>CM059195.1:70226424-70338924 GCA_030323885.1 Branchipolynoe longqiensis
AATAATAGTATTGTATGGGCGATCGTTTGGGACCCAAATAAAGCGATTGATATAGGGGAGTGGTCGATCTGTGATGGTAATCTATTAGGGTTAAGGGGCTGTACAGTAACACCTCTCTTTCTCAACTTGCAGTTTCTGGACGGGATGGGTTGATGGTTAAAGGGGCAGTCACATGACCTACATAACTTTACTTATTCACAATTATCATTATCGAATAAGCCATGGCTATTCATTGCTCTGTCTTTAAAAAATGGTAAACACCAGACAAGGTTGCACCAAGTGTAAACTGCGCAAGTCTTTGTAAGTTTAATCGATTCCGCTGTTTGTTCCACTGGAATATCTTACCTTGACCAATCACTTGATCTCAGAGTCGTTCTCAGGCCTACAAGCCCTAAACAAATGCTAGAATACAGTTAGCTTCAAAATAGACAAGCTATGTATTGTCATTTTAAATGATTACTGTGAGTTCAAGGTTGTCTTGATCGTGTTTATGGACCTTTGAGATATAACAACTGTTAGTAGAAGAGATGCGACCATTAGTGGACCTTTAAGAGATGGGTTATGCGGGTAATGCAGTACCTCGGATACCTTAGGTGCTAAAATACCTCAGGGAGTTTGACACCCCTGCCTTGCAAATTTGTAAACGACTGCCTTCTGGAACAAGTTCTGGTTCTTGATAGAATCAAAGGTTAAGGGAGCAAACCCTAACAGAAAACCATGTTATCGTGGCATCATTAAGGGTGGTGATGAATGGAACTCCCAACATCTCCCGACCAGCCACTGCAGGGACAAATAGTTTGCGCCTGTCTTGACATGTTCTTGCCGGTGTGAGACCTCTATTTGCTCCCCGAGAGAGTGGCGCTAGTAACTTGCAAAAGCCAGCAGCACTTCAACACTTTGAAGGCAGCTTTTATGAAATGTAGAACTGCACAAAGCAGCAGTTAAGTAATGAAAGCAGTCTTTGTCACGTTGTGACTGACAGCATGATGATGATGAAGAGATGGGGGGCTATTAGTTGACCATTATTAAACCTTTAAGAGATGGATTCATTGGTGTACCTTTATGGAATTGGGACCATTATTAAATCTTTATGAGATGGATTCATTACTGCACCTTTAAGAGATGGGTCCATTAGTGGACCTTTAAGAGATGGGTCCATTAGTGGACCTTTAAGAGATGGGTCCATTAGTGGACTTTTAAGAGATGGGTCCATTAGTGGACCTTTAAAGGATGAGGCCATTAGTGGACCTTTAATAGTTGGAAACCTTTAATGGACCTTTAGGAGATGGGGACCATTAGTGGGCCGTTGAGATATATGGGAACCATTAGTGAACCATTAAGAGATGGCGCCGTTAGTGGACCTTTAAGATATGGCACCGTTAGTGGACCTTTAAGAGATGGGTTCATTTGTGAACCTTTAAGATATCGGTTCATTAGTGGACCTTTAAGAGATGGGTCCATTAGTGAACATTTAAGAGATGGCGCCGTTAGGGGACCTTTAAGTTTAAGGGATCGGTCCATTAGTGGACCTTTAAGAGATTGTACCTTTAAGACATGGGCCCATTAGTGGACCTTTAACAAATAGCGCCGTTAGTTGACCTTTAACAGGTGGCGCCGTTAGTGGACCTTTAGGGGATGAGGACAGTAGTGGTAGTTCTGGCATTGGTCCAGCAGGCACCCTGATGGCTTGGGGAGTGACAGCATGATTAAAGCGGCACTGACACGACTAGGCGCACTGTGCATCGTCCTTTTCACACACTGTGTGAGAGATGAGCGCTAAGCTCTGCAGACCAACTGATGCAAGAGATACATGCATTTGAGTCCCACTCTAGACACGATATTTCCCATTTTCATCGCCCCTCATGACGCTGGTTGCAGTGACCATGATCCTATGCAAGCTATGCACTGTATAGTTGTTGAACCTACTCTGTGTATGTATATTTAAGTGCATTGCCTGTATGTGTGTAATCGTAATTATTAAAAGACTCTTCTAGGGGGACGAGTATTAGTAGGCTGCACTGACCTCTCAGGCAAGGAGAGCATAGACAGGTAG
Source organism: Branchipolynoe longqiensis (assembly GCA_030323885.1). Classification (NCBI taxonomy): domain Eukaryota; kingdom Metazoa; phylum Annelida; class Polychaeta; order Phyllodocida; family Polynoidae; genus Branchipolynoe; species Branchipolynoe longqiensis. Next base: position 70,228,478 of record CM059195.1, read on the forward strand.
GCATGGGTAGTGTGGTGACATCAGGGAGCCGAGGTGGTGTAATGATTAGCACACAGGCCCGAAATGCACAGAGATGGGGGTTCGAGTCCCGCTCTATGCGCAATATTTCCCATTTTCATCATCCTCAATGACAATATCTAACTTAGATACTGATGCACTTATTAAGTATTTGTCGTCACATTGAAGGGAATATTGAGTCAATTTAATCAAACCTGTTACTGCTTAAGCCTATGGTGTCCAAGGTTTGGCATGGTTGCCAACATTAATTTGACATGTTTGCACTTCAAATATCTCAAAAGTTAGCCATTTAAAATAAAAGTTATTTCAAATTACAGTAACGTAGATTATAACAATCAATTTAATATGCCCATCTCCGAAAAATCACAGAACCCATCGGAATATGCCAGCTAACCGGTTTGTTCGTCCTGCTGCTGAGACTGATAGTGATACTCCTGCATTGAATATTAACCTTAGGTGTTGCTAGGGGGTAAAACCCAAATGTACCAATATACCAAAGGTTCCTTGTACGTTGTAGATAAAGCATGGGTGGACAAGTGGATTTTGTGTACACCCTTCCGCCACTTCATGATGATACATCAGCCTGGGGGGATGGGAGGTGGGGAGGGGGTGACGACTCGGCCTCCGCCCACCAGACTCCCGGCGCCGCCGCTACCCCCGTTCCCGGCCCCGTCCTCGGCCCAGTCCCTGGCCACGTCCTAGGCCCCGTCCCAGGCCCCGGACCGGACCCATCCCGGCCCTGTTCCAGGCCTGCCCTGCCCCAGGCCCACCCCGCCCGTTCCCCTTCCCCCGGTCCGTACCGGGTGCCCATGCCCCTGGCCCCGGCCCCGGCCCCGCCCCGGCCCCGGCAACGGGACACGCCTGAGCACGGGCCCGCTGAAACCGCCCCGGCCCGCCCGGCCCCGGCCCCGGCCCCCGTCCCTGGCCCCGGCACCGGCCCCATCCACGTTCCCACCCCGCTCCGCCACGCCCCTTCCCCCGTCCCCGGCCGTCCCGCCCTGCCCGGGCACTGGCCCCCGCCCCCATTCCCGTCCCAGGCCCCGGTCCCGGTGTCGTGGTTTAAATTCTCAGTCGGTTTAGAGTTTACGCTCGGGGTTCTGCGCATGCGTCAAACTCGAACAGAATTTCATCGTATTCGTTTAATCAACTCTGGTAACCCAAGCGACTTTTTGATGCACAAATGTGACGTCATCGCTGCTAGCCAACCCCAGCCAAGAGGCGGGTTACTGGGGTCGGGACTTTTTGCACATGGCACATGTTTTTGTCAACTCCACTCGCGGTGTTCTATTTGAATTTCTAGCAACTCGGGTGACCCGAGTCGCCCGGGTCGTGTTAATCGAATATGTGCATGCGAAGAACCCCGAGCGTAGACTCTAAACCCACGGAGAATCTAAACCGCCACACCGTGCCCCAGTCGTTGCGCTCCCGTCCGCAACTCCGGCGCCGTTCATCCCTTGTCTCAAGCCATCTCTTTTCCAGACGTTCGTCCCCGGGCCTCCCCTCATAAACACCCACTCCCGGGCTCTCCCTTGTCGTTCCCCTCCCTCCTCCCCAGCGGAGTTCCGTCAGTCCCCGGCTTTCCTCTGCGCAACCCCGCCGCAGCTGCACCGTCCCCGGGCCTCCCCGCCGTCAGCCCGGCGTCGCGCCCCCTCGTCCCGGCCCCGGTCCCCGGTCCCCTGCCCTCCCCTCCGATGACGGCCGGCTGGAGGTGTCGGACCAGACGGAGCCGCCCCGGGCGCCGTTCCCCCGGGGCGCCTCCCGTCTCAACCATCTTCCCGCTACCTGATACACCCCCCCCCCCCCATAATCCATACCTCCGCCCCCAACAGTCCCCCACACCTATACCCACACCCATACCCCCACACCCATACCCCCACACCCATACCCCACCCACACCCATACCCCCACACCTATACCCACACCCATACCCCCACACCCATACCCCCACACCCATACCCCAGACCCAACCCCACACCTACACCCACACCCCTACCTCCACCCCACCACACCCCACTCCCACACCCACACATACACCTACATCCACACCCACCTACACACACACACACACCCCACACCACGACCCCTCCATCTCACCTCATCTATACATCAACCCCCACCCCCCCCCACCCCCCACCCATGCCGCCCCGGTGACTGTGACTTTGTGTGAGGTGGGTGTCCTGTGTCCAGGGCGCTTCCCATGTCTGTACCACAGAGTCACGTGTTGCTCCTGATAGACTACGCTGATAGATCTGCTTATGTCGCAGGATGAGAAGTCGGGGGCGGGGACGAGGGCGGGGGGGGGGGGGATTATGAAGCGTGATGTCATTTATCCAGATCCCCCCACCCCCAGTAATCCTCTCCCCTTTCCCCTTTCCCCCTCCCCCTTCCCCTTTCCCCTCTCCCTTATATCCCCACTCTCTCTCCCCATCTCTCTCAACTTCCTCCCCATTCTCTCCTCGTTCTCCCCCCCCCCCCTTCTTTGCCCCGTTCTCTTTCCCGTCTCTCCCCTCCCTGTCCTGCTCTTTCCCCTTTCTCTGTCCCCTTCTCAACCCTTCCTCTCCTCCTCTCTCCCCTTCTATCTACCCCGCGTCTCCCCTTTCTCTGCCCCCTTCTCAACCCTTCCTCTCCTGTTCTCCCCCCCCCCCTCTCTCTCTACTTCTCTCCCCCTCCATCTCTCATACTCTCTCGCCCTCACCTGCTCTCACTCTCATTTTATGTTCTTGTTCTGACACTTTCCTTTCTTTCTCTGACCCACTCTTGTTCATCTGCTCATCTCTTCCAACAGTTTAAGTTGTCAAACCTTCCCCAGTTTAATCAGATGAAATTGATATTAATGCTTTAAAGACAACAACACATATATAGCTAGATGGTGTATAGCTAGATGGTGTGGCTGAATGAGTTGAATGCCCCAAGGTTCGAACACTGGCCGAGTCAAATCAAGGACATAAAAATGTATACTCATCGCAGCATGCAGGTTGTAAAGGATCCTGGTCATGGAACCAGTGTCATGGTAGTAATGCACACGGGAAACAGTGTGCCTCGAGCAGAATATATATATATATATATATATTTATATATAATAATAATAATAATAATATTAATATAATATATATAGATAGATCAGTTAGACATTAAGCTAATGACTTCATCTTGTCCTTTTGGAACGATGTAGTCTGTGTAACGCCTCTGTGTGATTGACTCATGTAATGAGTCCTAGTATAATAACAGCCCCCATCAGAATTAGGTCGACCATGATAATATCCTCCAATTAACATTTAATTAGGTCACTGAGCATGAGTCAGCTCAAGGCGTCCAATCATTGGGGTAGCGATGTAAATTGTAAATACACAGTATGTATATTATACATATACAGTAAAACCTTTCTAACCGACCACCGCCACAGATCGACCACTCCCCTATATCGATCGCTTTATTTTGAGCCCAAATGATCGCCCATACAATACCATTGTAACGATGAAAAAAAACCTCCTTAAACCAACCACCTCCCCAAATGGATCATTTAATGTCAGTCCCATGATCGGTCATTTTAGAGCGTATTTACAGTGATATTAAAAGTGATATTACTTATTAGTTCGATGGCTTTAGCTTTCTGCCATATCTCGAGATAAATATATTAGGTCGATCTCTGTAATCTACTTTACTTTCGTTTGAAGTAAGTTTTATTTTAAATGACAACCATTGGAGGTACGTGTATTTAGAGGGAAAGCTCGCAGACTTAAATTTGGTATGCATGTTAACATTGTGACACGTAGGATTCAACAGTAAAACATTCTATTAAATTGAGTGAATATTCTCTTTTATCCCTTAATAAGTGCACTAGTATCTAAGTTAGATATTTGTAGGATCAAATCTAGATGAGTTTTGGTTTAGATTTGTTAAAAATTCATCTGAATTGTCTTTATTTTTCAGCGCCGAGGCACTGGTCTTCCGGCCATGCTTAACTTCGATCCTTTTTTTTCTCTCTTTTATTTTCTTTTGCAAATGACTTTTATTCATATGTATGTAACATGATGCTTCCATAAGACTTCAGCTTTAAGTCAATGTAATAGAACCTTTCACATGCATGTACAGGTCTATGATGTCCTACATCTTGGTATGCACATCAGCATTATTTTACATGTTTTTCTTGTTGTTCGTTCATTAGCTGAACCCTAAGCACCGGTGGTATGCAGGTATTGCAATACCTCAGGGAGTTTAACGCCCCTGCCCTGCAAAGTTGTAAACCACTGCCTTGTGGTACAGGTTCTTGACAGAACCGAAGGCTAAGGGAGCAAACCCTAAACAGAAAACCATGTCACTGTGGCAGCATTAAGGGCGGTTGATGTATGGAACTCCCAACATCTCCCGACCAGCCACTGCAGGGACAAATAGTTTTGCGCCTGTCTTGACATGTTCTTGCCGGTGTGAAACCTCTATTTGCTCCCCGAGAGAGTGCCGCTGGTAACTTGCAAAAGCCAGCAGCACTTCAACACTTTTGCAGGCAGCTTTCAGAAATGTACAACCGCACAAAGGAGAGCGGCAGTCAAGTAATGAAAGCAGTCTTTGTCGCATCGCGACCGACTGCATGATGATGATGAAGCACCGGAACATTCAATCGTGGACAATTTGGTCTTCCTCATTCCACTGTTCCTTGGCCCATCCTAAACGCGAGGCTATGTAGAGACAAGTATGCATTTATATGTCATTGGTTTGACTCAGCCAGGGTTCGAATCTCACGGCTTACACATATAATACTATGAGTGCTAAGGCGGGAGGCGGGCGGGCGCTCAACTCATTTGGTCATTCGGCCACCCCGTCTGCTTATATTTCAAATATCTCAAGAGTTGTCGATTTATGCTCAAAGTGACTCTGGACTAAAGTAAGGTCAATTATATATCTGTGTTTAAAGTTGCATAGTCCGATGGTTTTGAGTTTCTGTCATTTTTTTCTGAGATAAATACATTAAATTGATTGTCACAATCTACGTTACTTTAGTTTAAAGTAACTTTTATTTTAGATGGCTAAGTTTTGAGATATTTGAAGTGCAAACATGACAAAATTAGTGTCGGCAAGCACGCCAAATCTGACAACATAAGCCTCAGCAGTAACAGCACGGTCTCGGTATTCCCTTATACATGTCGACAATGGTTTATTTAATAAGTGCCTCGCTATCTAACTTAGATATGTACAATCAATTCTAGGTTTTGACAATTTGATGCTTCATCGGACTATGCAGCTTTAATGTATGGCAGAAGCGTATTATATATTTATATATTATATATTATATATCAGCATATCATACTTAATTTGGTAAGAAAGGCCGGTGTCGGGGGAGGATGCCGAGAACAACATTAGGAGGCATTCTTGATTTATATCCATGTAATAAATTATATAGTACATATAATGTTAATATATATAATATAATAATGTATATAATATATATAGTATATATTATATATATAATTTATAATATATATTATAATGCATATCATATATATAATACAATACTATATATAATAATATAATAATATAATATATATGATATACTATATATATATAGCTGTATGATTAAAACATGTACATTTCAGTGCTACTCTTCTGGGTCAATTCCTGATGCACTCAGTGAACTCTCGCCCTGCACAATTACCTACTAATTAGGCTCAAGAGTTAGGAAACATCAGAAGTAAGTATCACAATGATACATCATGCACAATAGTCCTCTTGGGTGGAGAGAGTGACATGAAATGCGTGCCAGCCTTGAACTTCGGTCCATCTTAAATCACGCCACTCACTCACACGGACCAGATCCAATGTATGAAAGGGGACTGTTTTAGTTTGCAACAAGAGAAAAATCACTAACCTTTTAGTTAGTAACTGTCATCCATGCAAGTTGCCAATTCATAGATGTGGCTTAGATCAACGCTAAGATGCAGGGTCCAGTCTTTAAAAGTCTTGAACTTCCTTTGCCCCATTTCAAGGCCTTGGAAAACCTTGAATTTAACCTATTTTGTGTAATTAGTCTTGACAAGCCTTGATTTCCATTAAATTGTCCCCGCTGATCTAAATTAGTCCGAAATCACTATTTGCCATTGTTGTTTTTCCCCCTGAAATCCAAATGAAAATCGTCTTGAATTCCTATCAAAAGCAGTCTTGAAAAGCCGCGAAATAGCCTTGAATTCCATATCTTCACGTGGGTACGGACCCTGAGGACGTCTGGACCTCGATGAGAGACCTATGTTTAAATGAGGGAATCCCTGTCACTGTCACTCCAAAAGGAATAGTCGGCACTCACTTCTTAGAGCTATTTACAGCGCATGCTCACTCGTAATTATGTTGAAAGATCTGTAAGAAATGCAATTACAGGGACCGATCTGCAAGACATGCAGTTATGCTAAGAGATATATACGAAATAAAATAACAATAAACACTGTAACTAGCCAATGATTGCCCTATATGAAAAATTATAAAATATAATCATTTGTATATAAATAGTTTGGTGGTGTGAGCTATAGTCTCTATGGTATATTTAGGATTTATGCTTGATCATTTTCATGGATTTCTCAGCCATCGATGGGAGTTCCACATCTGTTTCCACTGTATACGTTCCAACTACAGTAAACCCTCTCTAACCGACCACCTCCCCAGATCGACCACTCCCTTATATCGATCGCTTTATTTTGGTCCCAACAATACCATTGTAACCATATTTTAACTCCCTAAACCGACCACCTCCGTAAATGCACCACTTATATTATAGTCGGTCCCAAGGTCGGTCGATTTAGAGAGATTTTACTGTATACTCTTTGCCCCTCCCAAGGATGTGATGTAAATGTGGACAGCTTAAGTCACTTGCTTAGGTCGGAACTATTTTTAGTTTGGATTTGTGCATTCCAACTTTTTGTGAAGTTGTATCAAACTTTTGAGTTTATGTCAAAAGTTCCCAGATAGTCTCTGTTCATGCATTGGGGTCCCTGATGTCTATGTAGGCCTATACCTACGGTTGTCTCTTTTTCTCTCCCACTGGCCCCTTTACAATAAAAAACACACTCCAAAACACTCCAAAAACACTTTCACAAAATAACATTACAAGATCTTTAAAAATCTTACAATTCTAATTTCTAGTCTTTAGCTCTCCCCTCCCCAGACACACACATACAAAGTAACGCATACACACACAATGACACACAATAACCCACATACACACAAAATAACACACACAATCTTCATCAGAATACCAGTTTTAATGAAGTTTCCTCACACCAAATGACATTTGTTCTCATGTAGTCGTCATGGCAACGCGTCGTCGCTTCACTCCCAGTGTCGCAGTTTGAGCGCCCTGCCAGTTTCAGCTGACTGTCAGTTTCATGCGCATGCATCAAAATCTAACAGCATCGTCACTAACCTTATGAATTTAATATAATGTTTTTGGTAAAGATGTTTTCTATATATGTACCAAGCGATTTGTTTCTAGGTGGTGTGCTTTTAGAGATATTTCACTTTTCCTGTATTTTCTGTATGAAGATTGCTCACGACCATTGACAATGCCTTGAGTTTGACGCTACGCGCAATGCAAAACATTAGTTTTATTCAAAATAAATCAAAATCAACAACCCTAACCTTATCAATTTAATATAATCTTTTTGGTAAAGATATTTTCTATATGTGTACTAATCGATTTGTTAATAGGTGGTGTGGTTTTAGAGATATTTCACTTCTTCTGTATTTTCTGTATGAAGATTGCTCACGACCATTGACTATGCCTTGAGTTTGAGTGTATGCAGTCAGCTGAAACTGGCAGGACGCTCAAACTGCGACACCGGGACTGGGGCTCAGAACGAGACGGGCGGAGCTCCCCCTGCCCCCCGCCCCCCACCACCACCCCACCCCCCACCACCACCCCACCCACGCCCGTTGCGTGTCGGTTCGCGCCAGCCACAAGCTAATAACCGGTAACCAGACGACAATTTGCCCAGAGCAGACGACACGTCTCCTTGCTCTCGTGAACTCCTGATCGTGCCGCCAGGGTTCAACAATGCAAGGCGCGTATCAAACGGGTTTAGGGTTTCAAAGGCAGGGGTGGTGAATGTGTGTGTGTGGGGGTGTGTGGATGTGTGACGAAGCCAGTCACACAAAGACACAAACCTCGGCAAACCTCCCCCGACCATCCCACCGCCACCACCTCCACAACCATTATCATCACCATCACCACCATCACCACCTCCACAACCATCATCACCATCACCACCTCCACAACCACACTCCACCACCACACACCACCAACCGACCACCACCATCAGTACCACCACCATCAGCACCACCACCACCATCACCACCATTACCCACCACCACCACACCACCCATCTCCCACCACCACCACCAACACCACACACCACCACCATGAGCCCGCTGCCACACTATCCGGCTTTTGTGCTTGGCCTAGTTGGGCGTGTGTTACCAATAACCAAACAATTGCCCAAGCCTATCAGAAGCCTATTAAATCGGGCACCATATTGTAATCGGCGCGGCTCCGCAGATGCTCTTTGTAATGCCGGGCGCGAACCAAACCGACGGCGGCCGACTTAGCACTAGCCGATTTACTCCACCAACCCGCCTTCTGGCGGCAGTGGTGAGAACTTGTGTTCTGGGTATGACAACAGAACCCAATGCATTGTAGAACTAACTAAAAGAATCCCATAAACACAGAAAGCCCCACAAAACTACAGGGCTGGAGGGGGTGGGGGGGTGAGGACGAAGAGAAATACTAGATCTAATAAGCACATCTTATGACGGAGGGGAGTAGGGGTTGGGTACGGTTGGGTGGGGCTAGTAGTGGGGTTGGGATGGGTGTGGGTGCAGTAAAGGGGGTTGGGTGGGGGTTGGGTGAGCTGGATAGGAAGGGCGGGTTGTGGGACTTGAGTCACCCGAGCGGCCGTGTGGGTTTGATTAATAATTAATTGGATGTGGGGGAGGGGTGTGGTGTGTGTGTGTGTCTGTGGGGGGGGGGGTGATGGGGTGCGTATAGCGGCGTGTGTCGGGGTAATGCTGGGCGTGTGGGGAGGGGGGAGGGGGGGGGAGCAGTTGAAAGATGAAGGGAGTCGTGCAGGGGTATCGGATGCTGGTGATCGGCGTGTGTGTGTGTGTGTGTGTGTGTGTGTGTGTGTGTGTGTGTGTGTGTGTGGAGGTTGGGTGGGGATAGGAAGATGAGGAGTGTGGTTGGTGGTGGTCGGGGGTTGTGGTGGTGGGTGGGGGGGGGGGCTTGTCATGAACGGCTGAAGGAAATGCTGCATTATGCTAATTACCGCATTGTTGGCGGAGTATCAATTTCTGTACCACGTGACTTGAGCGTGGAAGCTGTGAGCTGAGGCCGGCGTCTCTACTTGTTGTGTATACTCCATGTGTACATTCACGTACAGTCAGCCCTCGTTAGTCCGTGCTACATTGTTCTCAGCATCCAGAGTTGGGTTTGACCAGACGGGTATCCGTCTCCCGTTTTGGTAGATCGTAGTATTCGAACTCACGGGTTCGAACCCTGGTTGAGTCAAACCAATGACTTACACATTTATACTTGTCGCAAGGAATAGTTGGCACAGGATCAGGAACATGTGACTGAGTGGGATATCAGGTCATAGTGCTGGTGGCCTGGTCTTCCAGTGGGGCGGCACTGTGAAGTTGCCATGAGTGTCCACTGTCACAAGTCGGTACCCGTCCTGATATATCTTTAGATGTTGCTAGGACGTAAAACAACAACAAACAAACAACATCATGGTATCCATTTAAAGCTGCATAGTCCGATGAAGCATCACATTTTCAAAACCAAAGCAATTATCTAGATTTGATACTCCATATCTAATTTAGATACTGGTGCATTTATTAGACGTTTGTCGACACATAGACGGGACTACGGAGAATACTTAATAGTTAATATTATTTTTTATAGAACCCGTTTCTGCAGAAGCCTATGGTGTCAGAGTTTTGGGGTGCTTGGTAAGGTAGATTATATTTATAGCAATCATTTTAATATATTTATCTCAGAAAAATTACAGAAACTCAAATCCACCGGTCTATGCAACTGTAATCCTGAAACTAATTGCGTTACCCCCTCCGACATACACACACATACACACATACACACACACATGCACACATACACACAGACGTCTACCAAAAGATAAAAAAGTGTGACCAGTAGATGTAAGTTGATTCAATTAGAGGCCTTGGCCTACATTTAGTTTTAATTACATTCGAGTGCTAAGTGATGAATCTTACTTAGCGCCCGCTGATGGCTGCCCATTATGATAATGGGCGTTATAATGATTATGACGCCCTGGTGGCTGAAACAGGAACCAGAATCAATCCTTGGCGTCCGTGTTCTAAATTTCTAAGTTCTATACAGGTCATGTACACCAGGGGATGGGCGTAAAGTATGTCACCATGTTTAATTTGGGTAATTTTCAAGACCCACACACACGGCCCCCAAATTCATGATTAGTATTATAATAGTAAAGTTTCTTGGTGCATCCTTTCAAAATTGTATTCCATTGCATGTCTTTTCAACCATACTGGCTTGTGTGATACCTACCAATATATGTAAAATATAATTGATTATATATATATATACAGTATAGCCCCTTTAAACAAAGCTCACTTAAACCAAACAATTGGTTAATCCAAACTGTTTCGGCGGCCTGGCAAAATGCAACCATTTATCATAGAAAGGAGTTGGTTAAACCAAAGTCAGTTAATACAAAATATCGGTTAATCCAAACAAAATTGTTGGACCCCAGGCCACTTCCGGTATGGTTAAACCAAACTTTCATGGGGTTATAAGATCATCTGAGACCCCCCCCCCCCCAACTTTTTTATATGATAAATGGTAGTATTTTGGCAGGCACTGACAATTTTTTTGATTAACCAATCGTTTGGTTTAACCGAGCTTGGTATAACGGGGTTATACTGTATATCCATAAACAAAAATAATCCAAGTGTCCACATACATTGTATATTACAGTCATAATGCACCCGCGTTTTTGCCAAAGCCAAGTCAAAGTCAAAGCCAAAGCTCGGTTAAACCAATGATCGGTTAATCCAAACAAATTTCTATGGTCCCTTCAAGCTTGGTTTAACGGGGTTGTACTTTAATTAGACTGGATCCTTCCTACCTCCTTTATTTTATTATTTATTATTATTTATTTCGATGTCCTATGATATTCGCTGTGGAGCTAGCATTTTTGCTTCGCTGCTACGGCGCTGTCGTCAATATCATTCATTTGCGCTTGCACTCAGCTCGCTACTAGACTGATTTTTTTTAGCTTTGTTTAGGTAGAGCTATTTCTTTTGCCCGGCCATGGGCCTTCATTGCAAAAATAAAAGAAGAAGGTTCCCACCCACTCCTCACTTCGACTCTCCTTCCTTTTCCACCATAGCCAGTTTTAACAATGCTTGAATATATATAGACATATATGAATATATATAGACATATATAGACATGTAATGGTTATAATTATATATATATATAATATATATATATAATATATATATATATATATATATATAACCAAAACAATTATCTAGATTTTATTCTACATATCTAACTTAGATACTGGTGCACTTGTCGCCACATAGAAGGCAATACTGAGTCAATTTAAGAGAAACTGTTACTGCAGAAGCCTATGGTGTCAGAGTTTTGGCATTCATTTCGCATGTTTACACTTCAAATATCTCAAAAGTTAGCCCTTTAAGATAAAAGTTACTTCAAATTAAAATAAGGTAGATTATAATGATCAACCTAATATTTTTATCTCAGAAAATGACAGAAACCCCAAACCATCGGAGTATGCGACTTTAATAAAAGCACCTTGACGGGGAATTCACTGAATTTATTGAATTTAACTGAAAGTAGATGATTTTTAATGCTGATTCTTTCTCAGTGAAAATCTACAGAAAATTTGAGTGAATTTAATTGGCAGCACACAGGTTTTTTTTCCCCCCAGTGAAACCCCAATGGAAGTTCGTGAATTTAGTTGGGAGCAGACGACATTGTGTCCGAGCAGACGACAATGGAGTTGCATATACTGTGAGTCGTCTGCTCCTGGTTGTTAGTGTGGTAAGTGTGGGTTAGTGACAGTTAGCACCATTATGTATTCACTATCTACATACTCATTTTCTCGCCCATTGTAACATGCAGGGGTGGACAGGCGAACCTGTAATTAGTCAACTACCAACCGACACCCCCCCCCCCCCCCACCCACACACACACACACTGAAATGCGTGTGAAGCTTTCAACATGGGGTAGCGGGTTGGATTTCTACAGCCGTGTTCACACACACAACTTTAGGCCGAACTAGATAAGGCGAACTAGATGAGGCGAACTAGTGTCGTGTCCACACACAGGGCGGTTTAAGGTGGAAATCGATATCTGCGCATGAGCAAGTCCATACTAACCAGCGCCAGTTTTGGTTAGTCGACGTCGGCATGAGAGACTGTGGGTTCGACCTAGATCTGTTTCGACTGAATCGTATTGTTTTGGAACGGTCAAAACTTCTGCTGGGCAGTGAAACCTTAAAAATAAATGATGAAAAAAATATCTGTGCACAGCTAGCAGTTTCATAGAGCAAATTTACCGGAAAGTCAACAAACTCAGATCTCGAGTGTGACGTCCTTAATCCGCCTCATCTAAACAGCTACCGTCCATACAGGCAATATGGGCCGACTTAAGCTAGTTCGGTTCATATAGGGTACCTCGCAACGCAGTTTACATGAGGCGAACTAGTTGAGGCGAATCAGCCATAATCCGCCTTAGCGTCGCGTCCACACGGCGAATGTGAGCCAAACTAGACAAGGCGAACTAGTTGAGGCGACTTAATGCCCGTGTGTGAACACGGCTTACTGTTGATAATAGTTAATACAATACTCCAGTCACACTACTGCTTGCGACTGCTTGCGACCAGTTTGTGATAATAAAATAGGGTTGTTCGCAAAGATGTTGCAAGTGGTTGCAAAATGGTTAGAAAGTGGTCCTCTGTGGTCGCCGACCTCCTTGCGACCATTTTAGTCGCAAGGATGTTGCAGCTACTGCACTAATAACCTCCTTGCAACCGAAATGGTTGCCCAGAGATCGACGACCATTGCTTTGGTTATAAATATAAGGAGGTCGCCGGTGACTCTGGGTTCTTTGGTCCGAATTGGTCACAAGCGGTCGCAAGCCATAGTGTGACTGGGGCTTACGATTAGGAGCTCTACAACAATCTTTGATAGGGGGCATCCATATACTATTGTAGTAAGTAGTCTGCACTGACCTCTCAAGCAAGGAGCCACATAGACAGGTGATTGCATCACGGAGCCTAGATAGTGTAATGGTTAGCATGTTATGCTAGGTACACACCTACCGTTTTTCCACACCCACCTACCGTATTCGATCTAAAATTGCCCAAAAGTCTTGAGGTGTGCACTCCCCTAGCACACCTACCGATTGCGATTCGCGACTTAAAACTCAATTTTAGGGCTAAAAGTGCTTCCTTACGATTGCGATTCGCGATTCGAAAAATGAATCGGCCCGTTTTCAGTTTTAAGCGGGTCGGGTCGGGTCGCGAGTTTTAGTGCGTGAGTCGTAAACGGTAGGTGTGTACCTAGCATTAATCCTGGAATTGAAAAAGGTGTGGATTTGAATGTTGCTCTAGGCACAATATTACCCATTTTCATTACCCCCATGTCACTGGTTGCCATGACCTGGATCCCATAGAAGCTATGACTGAGTTGTATGGTTGATGAACTACCATGTGTGTATGGTAATGCACATTGCCTGTATGTATGTAATCGTAAGCATTAAACAACTTATATTGTTTGTTTGTTTGTTGTTGTTTTGCGTTCTAGCAACATCTAAGGTCATATCAGGATGGGTACCGACATGTGACAGTGCGCACTCATGGCGACTTTATAGTGCTGTCCCACTGGGAAACCAGGCCGCCGGCACCATGACCTGGTATCCCACTCAGTCACATTATCCTGACACTGAGCACACCAGTACTTGCCCTATCCTAATAATGCCGAGCGCCTGGCTAGGAAGCGACAAGTATCAATTTTAAAGTCATTGGTTTGACTCGACCGGGACTCGAACCCACGACCCCACAATCTACCAGCACGGGAGACGGACGCTCTAACTCATTCGGCCATCCCGTCTGGTCAAACAACTTATAAGTTATAGACAGAAACCATTTAACTGACTTATGACTCCAGGGGGACGAGTGTAGTAGTCTGCACTGATCTCTCAGGCAAGGAGCCAAATAGACAGGTAAACATGGATAGGGTGATGGCATCAGGCAATAAGCCACTGAGACAGGTGGGCGTGGATAGGGTGATGGCTTCAGGGATCCTAGGTAGTGTAATGGTTAGCACGCTAGGACAGAAGTGTGGGTTTCAAATCCTACTCTAGACACAATATTTCTCCATTTTCATCATTCCCAGACCACTAGGACCAATATTTGTGGCTTCTGATACAGTTTGTAGACTGTGCTGGTACCTATGCATAAAGCGGCTGTCACACCTCGCCGTATTGAGCAACAGACAGAATTGTCTAGTCCGTTGGGGTTCGGGCGTGATAAATTTCAAAAGTATTAAAATGTGTCAAAATGTTGCGATGTCGGGTCAAAGGACGCTGGATGAACGGACATGAAACGGACATGAAACAGACATGAAACGGACATGAAACAGACATGAACAGATAACCAATGGACGAAACAAACTCAAACCGGACAAGAACCGTAGACGTCAATCCGGCGGCATCCGTTCCAAGTTTTGTGCATGTTCAAAACTTGTACGGACACAAACTGGACATCAACTTTATTCGGTTTCTGTCCGTTCCCACCAATCCGGTGACGTGTGACAGGGCCTTCAGGTAGTCGCTGTACACATACAGCACACCAACACCAGCTTACATTCAGCTCAGCACTAATGAATGCAGTGTGAATAGTTGCCGTGCGCAAACACTGCTCGTTGCAAATGCTGCATTGTAATTACTTTAATTGCTCCCCGCCCCCTGGCGGCACGACTGGCGAGTGGGCACTTAATAGGAGGGTCACCTTCACACACATACACACACAAACACACACACACACACACCCTGGGCGATGTGCAAGTGGCAGCCTACCAGACGGGATGGCCGAATGAGTTGAGCGGGCATCTCCCGTTTTGGTAGATCGTGGGAGTCGAATCCACGGGCTCGAACCCTGGTCGAGTCAAACCAATGACTTAAAATTTGATACTTGTCGTTTCCTAGCCTGGCGGTCTACATTATTAGGATAGGGCGAGGACAGCATTGGCTTAGTGTCAGGATAATGTGACTGAGTGGGATATCAGGTCATGGTGCTGGTGGCCTGGTCTCCAAGTGGGGGAGCGCTCTAAAATCACCATGAGTGTGCACTGTCACAAGTCAGTACCCGTCGTGATATGACCTTAGATGTTACCAGGACATAAAACTCCAACAACCAACCAAGCAAGTGGAGGCCCTCCTCCAGGCAGTGTCATTACAGTAGACAGTGTCCCCCTCTGTCAACACCTGCCTGGTAAGGCTGCCACTCACTACTTGACGTCACTAACTCACCGCTGCCCACTTCCATAGCGACAAATGGGTGGGTGCAAGTGGGTATAAGTGGGTGCAAGTGGGTGCAAGTGAGTATAAATGGGTGGAAGTGGGTACAGGTCGGTACAAGTGGGTGCAGGCGGGTGGAAATGGATACAAGTGGGTACAAGTGGTTACAAGTGGGTGCAAGTGGTGCAAGTGGGTATAAGTTAGTGCAAGTGAATGCAAGCAGGTGCATAGTGTTTAAGAATGTGTGAGTAAATATGTATGTATGCCTTCGCTGTTACAGGTGCGGTAAATTTGGGCAGCAATATAAAACCACCAAGAGTGTACACGGTCAAACGTTGCATGGTGCCTGTTATGATAGAACCTCGGGTGTTATTAAGGCATAAAACCCCAGTCAGTCAATCAGCATAATCCCTTTCCACTGCTGCTCCTTCGGTTGTTCAATCGCTGCCCCCGCCTCCTCGTGTTCCTCCTCTTCCTCCTCTTCTTCTCCCCGTTCCTCTCTTCCTTTTTTTCCTCTTCTCCATGTTCTGCCTCCTGTCCCTCTTCTCCCTCTTCTCCCTTCCTGTTCTTCCACTTTCCCCTCTTCTTCAATTTCCCCATCTCCTCTTCTTCCTCTTGCCTTGCTCGGCGATTCTCTAGTAAAACACCCACCTGGAGGAACCTGACCCGTAATAAGGCTGGATCTCGGCACGTGACATGTCACCTTGACGACGCGGCTATGGCGCAGTATCGATGACGTCACGCCTGCCCGGTGACGTCACGCCCAATAGTATTTATTGGCCATGGCGCCATCTTGTTTGCGCCAGGCAGGCCCGGCCTAGTCATATGGGGAGATGTAAGAACTGACACGCGGCATGGTGGGAGCCACGCGCCGTGAGACACCACGTGACGCCGCGTGAAGGCGCGAGACGTCGCATGATGCGACGTGAAGACGCAAGATGCCACATGATCTAACAAGATGCCACATGATGCCATGTGAAGGCACGGGACATCACAAGATGCTGCATGAAGGCGTGAGATGCCACATGATGCCTGTGAAGGCATGAGTCGCCACAAGATGCTGCATGAAGGCGTAATATGACGCGTGAAGCTGTGAGATGCCACATGAAGAAACAAGGCGACATATGAAGGTGCGAGACCCCACAAGATGCTGCATGAAGGCACAAAGCACCACGTGAAGGCGTGAGATGCCCCCTGAAGGTGCAATATGCCACTTGAAGGCATGGGATGCCACATTAAGACACGATGCGGCATGTGAAAGCAAAAGATGCTGCATGAAGGCGTGAGATGCCACGTGAAGGCACGAGATGCCATGTGACCTCACATGAAGATGCGAGACACCATGTGAATGCGTGCGCTGCTATGTGATGCCGTGTGAAGACACGAGAAGCCACGTGTAGGCACGAGAAACCACAAGACGCCACATGAAGACGTGAGACGCCATAAGACGCTGTGTGACACCGCATGAAGGCGCGATGAGAAAAGTGCCACGTGTCACAATGGGAACCATCCAGAATGCATTGCAGAGGGAGTAGTACATCCGGTTTATCTATATACTGATATACGCGCCGCCACGTGCGTTATTTCCAATCTCCCCCGGCCACCCCACAACTCCCACACACCCATCCACAATGCCATCCGCTCCCAGTCCCAGGCCCCTGGCATCCATCACATTGATTATCTACGTCACTGCCTTGCGCCACGTCACGCGATGCCTGGGTGCAGACGTGATCTCACTTGTATTCGCAGTCAGATTGGAGAGCGAGAGTGCAGAGTGAGAGTGTGGAGTGAGCATGCAGAGTGAGAGTGCAGAGTGAGCATGTGGAGTGAGAGTGTAGAGTGAGCATACAGAGTGAGAGTGCAGAGTGAGCATGTGGAGTGAAAGTGTAGAGTAAGAGTGTGGAGTGAGAGTGCAAAGCGAGAGTGCAGAGTGAGATTGCAGATTGACTGTGGATTGACACTGTGCAGATTGACAGTGTGGCGTGTGCAGATTGACACTGCAGAGAATTTTGAACAAAAAAAAGTTTCATTGAGCGATGCAACTTTAAATTTTTAACCTGCCTTTTGAGAACCACCTGACACCATCGAGGATGAACCAATTGTACCTAAATGGATCGCATCTGCTCTTTAGTAATACTAATACCCCTGTCACACTATGACTTAACAGGCCAGCAAGTGGGCAACGTAAAAATCACTTTTTTACATTGAGATACATAGAAATTCTCGGTGTTTCAGGGCCAAATTGGACATCAGTGAAATGTAGTGGAAATAGGCGAAACGGTGGTCCAACGTAGTTGTAACGTGTCTCAACTAGTTAGAACGTCAAAAAAAGAAAAGGGCCAATGTAAGGCTAACGAGCCTCCAGCGCGTGCGGCGTCACCCTAGCGAAACCCTATCGTTGGCTTAGCATAGGACTCCCGTAATCACCCCCACCCTAACGTAGCTAAGTGTGACTCTGTCGTAATTCATAATGTGAGTCGACATCTGGCCCACGAGTGAGCAGCATCAGGCCCACGAGTAAGGCCCGCGAGTAAGGACAGCGAGCGGTCAACGCGCTCGATGTGAGTGTAAAGGATGCCTTTATATACTCGAAGGCAAAACCTTTGCACCATGTTCACAGCACTTTCGCACCACGTTCACAGCACGCTCGCTTACATTCGAAGAACATTGGCGCATGCTACATATGTTATTCGCGCGCCAACTGTTCGTCAACTATGTCAAATACATCAAGACACATTAGATTAACGTTAGACACACATCAGAGACACGTTAGACCTATGTCAAGATACGTTAACACCACATTGTCAGCGCACAGGCTGCACATTCCTCTAGGTTCTCCGTCAATCTAATGTAAGTCGATGTAGCTAAAAGTAGACTGACGTAGCTCTAACAAAGTCTAACGTATCTCGACGCAAGCCTAACATGATCGCAACGTAAGCCCAACCTAACGGCCTTACGTCAAGCTACGTCGAAAGTTTTGGGTATGTCCAAAACCTTGATGTATGTCACCGTATCTCAATATAACTCGACGTAACTCGACGTATTTCAACATAGGCCTAATGAACGAGTAATGTATCTCGACGTAATGGCCAAATTTCACCTACATCGGCTTACGCTACCACATTACGTCATAGTCTGACAGGGGTACTACAGACAACAAACAAACTGCGACAAGTAACAAAATAAAATAAAATTAGAAACTAAACAGAACAATGTATACAGAATTTTATTTTATTTCATTTTTTTAATGAAGGAAAGAAGTGGAATAACAAGAGTGAGGCGTGTCGTGTTGACAGGGCGTGGCGCCTGTAGGGTGCGGGATTCACATGTTCGCCGACACGGGGGTGGGGGGGGGGGGCGGGGGGCTGTCTGGGACTGTGCCCAGATCCAACACCAGGTGCCGGTGTAGTAAGTTCAAAACACTACCCCACAAAAACACTGCGGTAGTGTTTTCAACCTAGGTTCAAAACACTACGGTAGTGTTAAGTTCAAAACACTACCGTAGTGGTTTGAAAGGGGTGGTGTGATGAACGTCCTTCACCGGTCACGTGGTCTTTCGGTTAAAAAAGTACACCGCACCGAGTCGCCAGCTGCCGACGTGTGTACACACAACATGACACTCACTTTGTGTGTGTGTGGTGTGTGTAGGTGTGAATGGGTTTGGTGTGAGTGTGTTTTCTTTGTTGGCATTTTACGTCATGGAAACATCTAAGCGCATATCAGAGAGAGAGAGAGAGGGGGGGGGGGAGGGGGAGAGAGAAAGAGAGCGCAAGATATGTCACACATCACTTACACATCTGTCCTTCTACACATATTTTACACACAGCACACAGAGTGCACCTATGTCACAGAGCACACACACTGCACCTATGTCACGCAACACACACAGTGCACCTATGTCACATGCCACCCACAGTGCACATGTGTCACAGAGCACACACAGTGCACCTATGTCACACAACACACACAGTGCACCTATGTCACACACAACACACAGTGCACCTTTGTCACACATCACACACAGTGCACCTATGTCACACAACATGCACAGTGCACCTATGTCACACAACATGCACAGTGCACCTATGTCACACACACACACACACCACACACACACCACACCACACACAACACCACCACACAACATGCACACAATGCACCTATGTCACACAACACGCACAGTGCACCTATGTCACACAACACACAGTGCACCTATGTCACACAGCACACACAGTGCACCTATGTCACACAACACACACAGTGCACCTATGTCACACAGCACACACAGTGCACCTATGTCACACAACACACACAGTGCACCTATGTCACACAACACACACAGTGCACCTATGTCACAGAGCACACACAGTGCACCTATCTCACACAACACGCACAGTGCACCTATGTCACACAACACACAGTGCACCCATGTCATGCAGCACGCACAGTGCATCTATGTCACACAGCACGCACAGTGCACCTATGTCACACAACACACACATTGCACCTATGTCACACAGCACACACAGTGCACCTATGTCACAGAGCACACACAGTGCACCTATCTCACACAACACGCACAGTGCACCTATGTCACACAACACACAGTGCACCTATGTCACACAGCACGCACAGTGCATCTATGTCACACAGCACGCACAGTGCACCTATGTCACACAACACACACATTGCACCTATGTCACATACCACACACAGTGCACCTATGTCACACAACACACACAGTGCACTTATGTCACACAACACACACAGTGCACCTATGTCACACAACACACAAAGTGCACCAATGTCGCACAACATGCACAGTGCACCTATGTCACAAAACACACACAGTGCACCTATGTCACAGAGCACACGCAGTTCACCTATGTCACACAATACACA
Source organism: Branchipolynoe longqiensis (assembly GCA_030323885.1). Lineage (NCBI taxonomy): Eukaryota > Metazoa > Annelida > Polychaeta > Phyllodocida > Polynoidae > Branchipolynoe > Branchipolynoe longqiensis. Next base: position 70,248,982 of record CM059195.1, read on the forward strand.
CAGTGCACCTATGTCACACAACACACACAGTGCACATGTGTCACACAGCACACAGTGCACCTATGTCACGCAGCACACATTCACCTGTGTCACGCAACACACACAGTGCACCTATGTCACACAGCACACACAGTGCACCTATGTCACTCTCGTTGAGACACTTGGTGGTGGCGGCACGGCACCCTAGGTGTGCGTGTGTGTGTGTCCGCATGTGTATGTGTGTGAACTCCCATTCACACACTTGGTGGTAGTAGCGTGGTACCCTGGGTGTGTGTGTGCGTGCATGTGTGTGTGAACTCCCGTTCAGACACTAGGTGCTAGCAGCGCAGTACCCTAGGTGTGTGTGTGTCCGTGTCTGTGTCCGCGTTTGTGTGTGTGAACTCCCGTTCAGACACTTGGTGGTAGCGGCGCGGTACCCTAGGTGTGCGTGTGTGTGTGTGTGTGTCTGTGTTTGTGTCCACGTGTGTGTGTGTGTGTGTGTGAACTCCCGTTTAGACACTTGGTGGTAGCGGTGCGGTACCCTAGGTGTCTGCGTGTGTGTGTGTGTGTGTGTGAACTTCTGTTCAGACACTTGGTGGTAGCGGCGCGGTACCCTAGGTGTGTGTGTGTGTGTGTCCGTGTCTGTGTCTGCGTGTGTGTGTGTGAACTTCCATTCAGACACTTGGTGGTAGCGGTGCGGTACCCTAGGTGTGCGTGTGTGTGTGTGTCTGTGTCTGCATGTGTGTGTGTGTGTGTGTGAACTCCCGTTCAGACACTTGGTGGTAGTGGCGCGGTACCCTAGGTGTGCGTGTGTGTGTGTGTGTGTCCGTGTCCGTGTCTGTGTCCGTGTGTGTGTGAACTCCCGTTCAGACACTTGGTGGTAGCGGCGCAGTACCCTAGGTGTGCATGTGTGTGTGTGTGTGTGTGTGTGTGAACTCCCGTTGAGACACTTGGTGGTAGCGGCGCGGTACCCTAGGTGTGTGTGTGTGTCCATATCTGTGTCTGTGTGTGTGTGTGTGTGTTTGTGAACTCCCGTTCAGACACTTGGTGGTAGTGGCGCGGTACCCTGGGTGTGTGTGTGTGTGTCTGTGTCCACGTGTGTGTGTGTGTGTCCGTGTCTGTGTCCGCGTGTGTGTGTGTGTGTGTGTGTGAACTCCTGTTCAGACACTTGGTGGTAGCGGTGCGGTACCCTAGGTGTGCGTGTTGGTGGGTGTCCGTGTCTGTGTCCACGTGTGTGTGTGTGTGTGTGTGTGTGTGTGTGAACTCCCGTTCAGACACTTGGTGGTAGCGGCGCGGTACCCTGGGTGTGCGTGTGTGTGTTTGTCCGTGTCCGTGTGTGTGTGTGAACTCCCATTCAGACACTTGGTGGTAGCGGCGCAGTACCCTGGGTGTCCCTGTGTGTGTGTGTCCGTGTGTGTGTCCGTGTGTGTGTGTGTGTGTGTGTGAACTCCCGTTCAGACACTTGGCGGTAGCCGCGCAGTACCCTGGGTGTCTCGGAGCCTAAGCACACAGAAGCGAGGTGGACACAGACCTCATACATCATTGGACCTGTCAGAAACAGAATTCACATGCATGCGCTGGCTGTGCCTAACCAAACAGCGCACAGGTGGAGGATACTCAATGACACTGAGCCCCACACCCAGGGGGTGCCCTCGTACCAACAACTCGGTGCCGTCACACCAACAACTTGGTGCTGTCACACTAACAATCCAGTACTGTCACACTGACAACTCAGCACTGTCACACCAACAACTCAGTGCTGTCACGTTAATAACTCAGTGCGGTCACACCAACAACTCAACATCGTCCCCCCAACAACTCAGCACTGTCACATGAATAACTCAACACTGTCACACCAACAACTCGGCACCATTACACCAACAACTCGGTGCTGTCACACTAGCATTTCAGTACTGTCACATTAACAACTCAGCATTGTCACACCAACAACTCACTGCTGTCACGTTAAAAACTCAGTGCTGTCACACCAACAACTCAACATCGTCAAACCAACAACTCAGCACTGTCACATCAACAACTTGGCACTGTCACACCAACAACTCGGCACTGTCACACCAACAACTCAGTGCTCTAACACTAATAACTCAGTGATGTCACTCCAACAACTCAGTACTGTGAAACCAACAACTCAGTACTGTCACACCAAAAACTCAGCACCATCACACCAACAAATCAGTGCCATCACAACAACGCAGCAACATCACAACCAACAACTCAGCGACATCACACCAACAACTTTGAATCATCACACCAACAACTCAACGACATCACACCAACAACTCAGCACTCACACATTAGCAATTCAGCACTGTCACACCAACAACTCGCCACTGTCACATCTCCCGTGTGTGCGTGTGTGTCACACAAATAACTCAGCACCATCACACCAACAACTCAGTGCTGTCACATCAATAACTCAGTGCTGTCACACTGACAACTCAGCACTGTCACACTAACAACCCAGTGCTGTCACACCAACAACTCAGCACCATCACACTAACAACTCAGTGCTGTCACACCAACAACTCAGCACCGTCACACCAGCAACTCAGCACTGTCACACTAACAACCTAGTGCTGTCACACCAACAACTCAGCACTGTCACACTAACAACTCAGTGTCATCACACCAACAACTCAGCACCGTCACACCAGCAACTCAGCACTGTCACACTAACAACTTAGTGCTGTCACACCAACAACTCAGCACTGTCACACTAACAACTCCGTGTCATCACACCAACAACTCAGCACCGTCACACCAACAACTCAGTGCTGTCACACCAACAACTCAGCACTGTCACACCAACAACTCAGCACTGTCACACTGACAACTCAATGCTGTCACACCAACAACTCAGCATCATCACACCAACAACTCAGCACCATCACACCAACAACTCAGCACCGTCACACCAACAACTCAGTGCTGTCACACCAACAACTCAGCACTGTCACATCAACAACTCAGCAGTGTCACACTAACAACTCAATGCTGTCACACCAACAACTCAGCATCATCACACCAACAACTCAATGCTGTCACACCAACAACTCAACACCGTCACACCAACAACTCAGCACCGTCATACCAACAACTCAGCACTGTCACACCAACAACTCAGAACTGTCACACTAACAACTCAATGCTGTCACACCAACAACTCAGCGCCGTCACACCAACAACTCAGCACCGTCACACCAACAACTCACCACTCTTACGCCAACAACTCAGTGCTGTCACACCAATATCTCTCACTGTGACACAAGCAACGATACAGTTGCTGGCTTTGCATTTAGTGTGAAGTCAAATGAGATTCCCATATACTTATTAGAATGAACTTCTTTGAGTATTTCCCTCACCTGTCTGCAGTGCTATTTAGTGGGGTATTGTTGTCGTGTTTCGTTGCAAATATTAAATACTCTGTATTTACCATTAGTTCGTTCTCAGCACACCATGTGTTGTCCCTAGTTCTCACTGCATCTGCTATACCGTGGCCGAGTCGGTAGAGCGCATGCCTCCCATGCGGGAGATCGGGAGTTCGATTCCCGGTCGAGTCAACCCACTCAATTGACACTTGTCGCTTCCTAGCTTGGCGCTCAGCATTAAATAACATCGGGCAAGGACTGGTTGGCTCAGTGTCAGGCCAATGTGACTGAGTGGGATATCAGGTCATGGTCTCCCTGATGGCCTGGTCTCCCAGTGGGACAGCACTATAAAGTCACCATGAGTACACACTGTCACAAGTCGGTACTACCCGTCTTGATATAAACCTTAGATGTTGCCAGGGCGTAAAACTCCAACAACCAACCGACCAACCCTATCCGTGTGTCTGTGCACATCCGTGTAGGCGTGTGTGCGTGTGTGTGAATGTCGAAGTGCGTGTGTGTGTGCGTGTGTGTGTGCATGCATGCACATATGGCTGCCTTTCAATATGTGTATCTACGTCCTAAACCCTAAAGCCCTATAGTTACTGCTGAACACACTCTGTTACGGGCGAGGCCCCTGTAAGCCTTAGAGGTGGGGGGGGGGGGGGGGACGAGGGGACGCGTGCTCCTACCCCCCCCCCCCCCACACACACACACCCACCACCCCCTCCTCTGAAGATCAGGTAGCAGCTGGCGCCTCTGAGACCAGTCTCCGTCTGCACCCCCACACAGAACACCTCCACCCCACCCCCACTACTCCACCCCAACCCCCACCCCTACACCGAGCAACCAATGACATCCAGTTAGTCTTCTCACAAATTCTCAATGGCATTCAAGTCGCATATATCACCACGCCCATAGAGAAGCAGTATGAGATTAAAGTTGCATAATCCTAAGGTTTTTAATTTTTTGGTCATATTTCTTAAACTTCGCTCTGTGAAGCCAGTCTTGGCAGTTCTCCTACAAACGGTTGAGGTGGGACGAGGTTATCCTCTGTCGCTCCCGTATTGGTCATACATACTTGACACATTTTGGTGAGATGTCCTCACCTACAACCAATTCGAAATTATGTATTTGGAAATGAGGGTGTGATGGAGTCCTTCCGATTCCATCCACAACTCATTATTAAATTTCTGAGAGAAACTTTGTTTTTTTCTAAAAGTTCATTTTCTATTTTTAACTTGAAAAGTCTGTTACCATTGATTTTACTTATTATACACCACTTGTGATTTTACCACAGCTGTATGCTCTTTTGGCATGTATGTATGTGCTCGATTTTACCTGTTTGATCAAATGTGTTGTTTTTTTAAAACAAAAAAATTACTTGTAATTTTTTAATCAGATATGTTTAAACCACTGTTTGACCCCCAATAGCCAATGTCTACTTTTAGTGCTGGGTCGTCGTTAAACAACTAAAAAAAAAAGGGGGGGGGTCATATTTCTTTATGTATGTATACGACTCATGGACATCACTCTCACAGCAGAGAGCTAAATGGAGAGCGGCAGTCAAGTAATGAAAACAGTCTTTGTCGCATCGCGACCGACAGCATGATGATGTATGTATGTATGTATGTATGTATGTATGTATGTATGTATGTATGTATGTATGTATGTATATATGTATGTATGTATGTATGTATGCATGCATGCATGCATGTTTGTATGCATGCATGCATGCATGTTTGTATGTATGTATCTATGTATGTATGTATGTATGTATGTACAGATGTATGTATGCAATGTATATATATCTGGATATTAGGTTGATCATTGTAATCTACTTTACTTTAGTTTGAAGTAACTTATTTTAAAGTAACAACTCTGGAGATATTTGAAGTGAACAACTTACATAATTAATCGGTTGGCATGTTTCTATTAAATTGCCTTAGTTTCGAGTAACCTTTATTTTAAGGATAGGCCAAGGACTGGTTAGCTCAGTATCGGGATAATGTGATTGTGAGTGAGTGGGAAATCAGGTCATGGTGCTGGCAGCCTGATTTCCAAGTCAATGGAGCCACACTATAAAATCACCGTGAGTGTGCACTGTCACAAGTCGGTACCAGTCCTGATATGACCTTAGAAGTTGCCAGGACGTAAAACTCCAACAACGAACCAACAACCAACAAGTCGGTACCCGTCCTGGTATAACCTCAGATGTTGCCAGAACGTAAAACTCCGACAACAAACATAGAAATGGTGGGAAGGGTGTGTGTGGTCAAATATATATATGTATATATATATATATATATGAATTTTTAACGCAGATCAGTACCAGACGGTGCGCCCCCTGGTGCCAGTGGCGGCCATTACCCAGCGGCCGGCGCATGCGCTACACAGTCCCCCCCCCCCACCTCTCGCCCCCCCTCCCCCCCCCCCCTCCCCCCCCCCCCCCCCCCCCCCACCAACCGTGGACCTTACATATGGGACGGCGGCGTTCACATGACGCCGCCATGTTGACCAAGGTGTCCCCTTCGCGCCATGTTTGTTAGTCGCCAATGCGGGGAAGATTGTGTTACAAGGACGGGAGATGGGGGTAGGGGGGTTCTGTGTGTGTGTGTGTGTGTGTGGAGGGGAGAGTAGTGGGGTTATTGGTGTGTGGGGGGGAGTAGGGGGTATATGTGTGTGTGTGTGGAGGGGAGAGTACTGGAGTTATTGGTGTGTGTGTGGGGGGGGGGGAGTAGGGGGTATGTGTGTATGTGTGTGTGGAGGGGAGAGTACTGGGGTTATTGGTGTGTGTGTGGGGGGTAGGGTTATGTTGTGTGTGTGTGTGTGTGTGGAGGAGGAGGGGTAAGACCATGTAGTTATCCCTCTGTTCATTTTGTCGCCTGCTCTGAGCAAATTCCTGTCGTTAGGCTGTTCTTATCTACCTGTGTGGGAGGGGGGGTTATGTATGTGTGCGGAGGAGGGGGGTTGGGGTTATGTGTGTGTGTGAAGGGGGTTGTGGTGGGGATAAGACCATGTAGCCACTTCTCTGTTCATTTTGTCGTCTGTTCTGAGCAAATGTCGCCTGTCGTTAATCTGTGCTTATCTATGTGTGTGGAGGAGGGGGGGGGGGTTATGTGTGTGTGCGTGTGCGTGTGTGTGTGGAGGAGGGGTTATGTGTGTGTTGGAGGAGGAGGTTGTGGTGGGGGTAAGACCATGTAGTCATTTCACTGTTCATTGTGTCTTCTGCTCTGAGCAAATGTCGCCTGTCGTTAATCTCTGCTCATAGTGTGTGTGTGTGTGTGTGTGTGTGTGTGGAGGAGAGTGATCAGGGGCCGTATGCACCAATCGGAGTTAGGGCCTTAACCGCGGCTAAGGTATCCCCACAGGGGTAAAAGTGAAAATTTGGTATGCACCAATCGGAGTTAGGGCTAACCGCCGACCGTAGCCTCGGCTAAGTTAAACCACTTTCAAATCAGGTTTTACGCCTAGCCGGGGCGGTTAGTGTGCGTGTGAGGCTCTCAATCTATTGAATGCTATCATATTTAACAGAGTTGGATGCGCAATGGGTGAGATTTGAAGAATTTAACCCTAAATTCGAGGCAGTGTTGGCGCTGCCGCCGTAACGGCGGCGATATTGATGGTTATATTTTCTAATCGACGATCGTACAGTAAACGAACTGCCGGCGTCGCCATTTTGGAACGTGACGTCGATGCGGCGGTTGCGGCGATTTGTTTACATTACGTTCGTCGATTCGAAAATATAACTGGTAATATCGCCGCCGTTACGGCGGCAGCGTTGGTGTTGCTTCGAATTTAGGGTTAAATTGATAAAATTTCACTTGTTGCGCGTCTGATTCTGTTAAATATGATAGCATTTAATATATTTGAGCCTAATATATGGGTACAAACGCAGAGGGAATTCCCAAATCTATAAATAAACTCACGGTTAGCTATCCGCAGCGGCTAAAACATTGGTGAATACCGATCCACACATTTCTCCAACCTCCCGCTACCCTGAGGTAGCTAACCGCGGCTAGTGCCTTAACTCCGGCTAAGCCTATCCCCGATTGGTGCATACGGCCCATGGGGGTTATGTGTGTGTGGAGGAGGGGGTTGTGGTGGGGGTAAGACCATGTAGTCACCTGTGTTCATTTTGTCGTCTGCTCTTAATATGTGTGTCTTTCTTTATGTTTGTATGTGTGTCGCTTATATAGATGTGTGCGTGTGCGAGTGTGTATGTGTGGATGCATTTTAGGTGGACAATGCAGTCTCATTCTGTCATCTGCTCTGACCAAGTTGCGTCTGCCCTTAAAGTTGCATGGTCCGATGAAATATATATTTTTCGAAACGAAAATACTTATCTACATGTGATTCATTTTTCCCAACTTAGATTTGGTGCATTACCTAGTAGTTTGGGGCAATAATCAGTGAATTTAATACCTCATCCCAGTGGACACTTACTTTGAAGAAGCTATTAGGCAGGGAGGCTACAAACAAATTAGGTCAATCTCATGACCTAATTTGTCTTGCCCTCATTCCCAATATCATATATGGCTTAAGTCAGGTTCTAAGACATACACATTATTAAGTCAAGTCACATCATGTGACCATCGCGAGATTGTAATCTGTGTCATAGCTACAGGACTTTTGAAAAGCTTGCCGAAATCATTTTGGGTTCTTTCACCTCAAATTGCTCCAGAATTAGCATGTTTTCAGCGAAATTACTCCGGACTAATGATTAGTATGTTATACTCATCAGCCTGATCTATTTATCTAAAAGAATAAGCCCAAAATTCAAAAGCCATCGGACTATGCAACTTTAATCGAAGTGTGTGTGTGTTTGTGTGTGAGAGAGAGACAGAGAGAGATAGAGAGAGATATAGAGAGAGATAGAGAAAGATATAGAGAGATATAGAACGATATAGAGCGATATAGAGAGATATAGAGAGATATAAAGAGATATAGAGAGCTATGGAGAGAGATAGAGAGAGATAGAGAGAGATAGAGAGAGATATAGAGAGATAGAGAGATAGAGAGAGATATAGAGTGATATAGAGTGGAGGAACTCAAAACCACCAGATCATGTGAACTAACTCCCTCACGTCGATGGCATTTCCATGGAGAGCAGCCAACATTTAGCTGAGTATGGAGAGGGCGGGAAATGACCAAACCAGTTATCTAGATTTGATTTTACATATGTAACTTAGATACTGACGCACTTATTAAGCATTTGTTTCTGCGTAGAAGGCAATACTGAGTCAATTTAACAGAACACGTTACTGCAGAAGTCTATGGTCTCAGAGTTTTGGCAAGCTTGCCAAAACTAATTTTCAATGTTTGCACCCAAAATATCTCAAAAGTTTACCATTTAAAATAAAAGTAACTTTGAACTAATGTAAAGTAGATACTAGTGATCAATCTAATATATTTATCTCAGAAAAAATACATAAATTCAAAACCATCGGACTATGCAACTTTAAATAACCCTGCAATGAGACAGCTGGGGTTTTGGCTGGGTGTCACATTATCCTGACAGCCAGCCAACCAATCCTTTCCCTGTCCTAATAATGTTGAGCGCCTGGCTAGGTAACGACAATTATAGATTTGTTGAGCCATTGGTTTGACTTGGCTGGGATTCAATGGGAAATACCGATTCAGCCACGTGTCCGGTCCAGGACTCGTTGGCTGAGGGAGTTATTGGATATATGATCATGGTGCCAGCGGTATGGTAACCCAATGGGACAGCACTATAAACCGACTTCCACAGCACCATCGTCAATCACAAAGTACCAATGTAAATAGATTTGTCATCACTGGACACCTTCTCATTCAGTAGTTTCGTCATTAAAATGATTTGCATAAATAACTGCTCCCCAGAAGACCTGTATCTCGGCGATTATAAATGTGTAAATCCGACGAATACAGTTATTTCGAACACATCCTCCCCCCCCCCCCCCGCCCAACAAAAAAAAGAAGAAGAAAAGAGTCGCCATGAATGTGCACTGCTACAAGTTAGTTCCCGTCCAGACTTTAAATGTTGCTGACCAGACGCGATAGCCAAATGGGTTGAGCATCCGTCTCCTGTTTTGGTAGATCATGAGATTCTAACCCATGGGGTCAAATCAAACCAATGACTTAAAAATGTATACTTGTCGCTTTCTAGCCAGACGCTCGGGATTATTAAGAAACGAAACGGAGAAAATATTATGTCACTCGGAGGTACGCCTGAGAAAAAACTATCTAGCGACGAAATGGCACCAGCCAACATGTCTCTCCGTTCAGCAACGGGCGGCAATCTAACACTAAGCGATGAAATGACTCCCGCCAACATGTCTCTCCGTTCGGCAACGGGCGGCAAAAATAACATGGATGCCTCAATCTCTATGGCACCAAATTTACAACGTTTTAACGATGTAAATATAGTGAATACTACACTAGTATCTGTGACAAAATGTGCTACAAAGCTTTAGACACAATATAAATCACTTCTGTATCGGTACTTACTGTAGAAATCGGTAAAATCCTCGGTAAAGAATTGGTGAAAGCTTAAACGTGTTGTCGTATTAAGTGGATTATGCTAATTGCTGAACCCGGATGTTGCTTCCTTCTCCCTCGGCCTCGAGTAGCCGAGGCTTAGTACCGAGGTAAAATTAAGATATGGCAAGGACTGGTTGGCTCAGTGTCAGGATAATGTGACTGATTGGGATATCAGGTCATGGTGCTGGTGGACTGGGCTCCCAGTGGAGCAGCACTATAAAGTTGACATGGGCGCACACTGTCACAAGTCGGTACCCATCCTGATATTACTTTAAATGTTGCTAGGATGTAAAACTCCAACAACCAATTAACCGTTAGATGTTGCCAGGATGTAAAACTTCAAAAAGGAAACAAATCGTCTTAAGATCTCTATTAATGCCTGCATATAAAAAGAAATATGGTTGCAATACACTGGGTAGCAACGTAGCGGCACTCCCAATCGATTCCATGGCAACTGCGCTAACAAAAATAACCCACCCACCCACCTCACATAAAAAAAACATTGACAAAAATTCCACCCACCCACCTCAAAATAAAAAAACTTAACAAAACCTCCACCCCCCTCACAAAACAACCATTATAAAAACTCCACCCACCTCACACAAAAAAAACAGTAAAAAACAACAACTATCATTCAGCACAACATGTACTAGCAGAGAGGAGAAAAAAAAACCTGAGAGCAGAATCAGAATAAAAACAAAGGGAATAAATGAGGCGGTGGTGGGGATGAGGAGAGGTGGCTGGGGGGGGGGGGGGGGGAATCAAGTATGCAGGACACTCTGGTAGTGAGGGACCGGCGGGGAGGTGGTAACGGATTGGGCCGTCAGGTGGCGCGGCAGCGCCCCCTGTGGGGTTAGGTGTGGGGCAGTGTATGCCGGCATGTCAGGCTGAGCATACACCAATGATAGATTCATCAGGGGCTGGGCCAGGGAATGGGTGGTGGTGGGTGGGGGGCGTATTAGGGGGGGCTGGGCTGAGCTGAGCTGAGCAGGGAGGGGGTGGAGGTGAGCAAAGACCCTATAATACTAAGACAGCTCACTCTTATCTCTCCCATGGTAATGTAAATTTCGCAGTGCCACCTTGTGGTGGGTTTGATCAGCCCGGCTGCTGGTTGGTGTTTCACATGTAAACACATATAATTATATTATACATGAGATAGGTAAGTATGAATACACATCAATATGAAATTGCTATGAACAAATACACATCAGCATCAGCATCAGCATCATCATCGCCATCATCACACATCTTTCACATTCATATATACATTTATACATATAATATAGCAACTGTTTAAGCAAGAGAACAGTCAGCACACCAAGTGGTGGGTTTGATCATTTTGATTACACAGTACAGGCTGAGTGAGCCGTCTTAGTATTAATACTATTATAGGGTCTTTGGGGTGAGGCAGGGGTGGGGAGAGAGTGGGGAAGGGGGGCCGTGGTGAGGTGTGGGTGGGGAGGGGGCGGGGTGAGGAAGGGGTGGGGCGAGGTTGAGCTGAGGCTGGGAGGGGGAGTGGCGGGGGTGGGGGCAGGGAGGGGGTGGGGAGGGTCAGGGGTTGGGCGAGGGTTAAGCTGAGGCTGGGAGGGGGCGGGGTAAAGCAGGGGGTGGGGAGGGTGTAGGGAGGGTATGGGATTGGGAGGGTCAGGGCTGGCCCGACGGTTGACCTGAGGCTGGGATGACGCGGGGTGAGGCAGGGGTGGGAAGGGCTGGGGAGGGGTTTGGAGGGGAGGGGAGGGGGTAGGGATGAGGTGGGGGGGGGGGGGGGGGGGGGTGAGGCGGGGCTGGGGAGTGGGGTAGGTGAGAAGGAAGGAGGGTGGGTGTATGGGTGGGTTGGGGCGGTATTTAGTGACGGTTGCTGTTTTGTGTGTCGAGTTGTGCTGAGTGAGCAGGAATAATACTTCGATGTATGGGGCAATGAGTGAGGAGAAGCAATGTTTATCTGGGCACCTGTTCTGTCCTAGATTTCATTGTTCATTCTTTCCTCGCCGTGACTATGGCCTATGCTGCCGACGCGGCGTAAAGCAACCACCAATCAATCAATCATTGTTCTTTAAAGACCCATCATCTACCATCATCTTCATCATTATCAGCAGCAGCAGCATTCTCGTCATCATTATCATCATCATTATCATCATCAGCATTATCGAGAGTTAATATTATTGTCGGTATTACTATTGTTCTTGTTATTATGATTATTATTATTATTTATAATATAGTATTATATACAGTAAAAAAGAACACAACAATATATACAGTTCAAGGTAAGCTTCTCTGACCGTGCCACCATTCAACCTAAAATCTTAAAGTCCTGTTGTAGACTCCACCTTTTATTGATCGCTAACTCTTATTTATAATGTCTATAGTTTTTTTTTCTTTAAATTTTAAACAACTGTTTTACTTTAGCATAGCAACACCTCTTAGTGGCACTAATTGGCACATCTTGACAACAGAGAAACACCAGAATTGAACCCTAAATAACGCCTAGGGGATAGGTTGATATAGGCTACTGACATTTTAACTAGTCATTTTTTTATCATGTTGATTTTGAATAAGTAAAGTTGCTTTGGTCATGATTTGTCTCCTTTAAGTCAATATGGACCGTTCAGCAGGTACTGATAAATTATCCCCTTTTGTCGCCCTGTCTAATTATGCATTGTGTAATTATAAGCCAGGACAGAATTAAGTGATAATATTCTCTTTAAAAATAAATGTGTGGCATGATTATTGAATCCTTATCACTATAAAATCAGGAGTTTTGCTTGACTTTGTGCGTGTGAAGATGTATACTGCCTATCCCGGAAAATTCTGAATAGTGTTTTTTTCACCATTAGACAGTACTGTTGTTGATAGAAAGCCTGAGCCTCCACTTTTACCAACCCAAGGGATCTTTAACCTCCCACATCACATGGACAAATGTTGATAGAAAGCTTGAGCCTACACTTTTACCAAGCCAAGGGATCTTTAACCTCCCACACCACATACAAATGTTGATAGAAAGCTTGAGCCTACACTTTTACCAACCCAAGGGATCTTTAACCTCCCACCCCACATACAAATGTTGATAGAAAGCTTGAGCCTACACTTTTACCAACCATTGGGATCTTTAGCCTCCCACACCACATACAAATGTTGATAGAAAGCTTGAGCCTACACTTTTACCAACTCAAGGGATCTTTAACCTCCCACACCACATACACATGGTGTGAGAACCACTGGCCTTTGATGATGCTGTATGTTATACACAGTGGTGGAAATCCAAAGTGGCAGAGATGATGGCACGGAGAATCAAACCATCAATGTTCAGATTAGGAGTCTGACCTAGAAAAAAGTCACTCTAACCAATCCACCACGGAGAACACTACTTTCCCATCTGAACTTTAACAGTCGATGTAATAATGCACTAACTCTCGATGAGGGTGTTTCCACGGTTGGCAGTTGCGGTAACCACATGCCTGTCAAGTTACCAAAGCGTACACCGCCTCTCTTTGTATGTCATAAAAGTTAGCTGCAAGTGTGTTTAGTCTGTGAATTCAATAATTCATTGATAGATTACAAACTCACCCAACAATTAGTTAATTTTACAACCAAATATTTAAAGAAAAAGCAAACTAAATCCAACAATTAGGTCTGGTAATGTTTATAATATTGGTGCACCACAAAAAGAGTTTATGACTCTTCAGAATACTTGTTACGAGGACTAATGCTTAATAATGTCGTCTATTGTCCAGAAATACAACTACTGTTGTTTTTCTGAAGCAGATTGCCAAAATCACATAGATTAGTTGATCTATGAGAAAATGCTCGAAACTTACAAATTATTCATGAATTATCCAGAAGTGGCTCTATAATAATATCATCTGTGAGGGAGGGAGGGGGGGGTGATCATGTTCTGTTCTTTGATTAATAACCTATGAGTGTCAGAACACGACTTGTGGCAGTGCCATTTGATAGTCAAGCATTTGCGAGTGAACTCTGGTCTACCATAGCATCTGTCTTCAGCGACCCATGTGATTAGCGAAACCCTGCCATATGCAAACAATTTTTCTACGTCCGAACTGTTTTTGCCTCATTTGACTGTCACTTTGATGACAGGACACCCACTATGTTAGGACAACATAGGTCTGGATGCTTACATAAACTAGTCTTTCACTGAATAATATCATTCAATTTTTGTTTTGTATATTAGTTTATTAGTAGGGAAAATTTCAATCGCAAACAATTGGTCTTCTTCATTCCACTGCTCCTTGCCCTATCCTAGTAATACAGAGTGCCAGGCTAGGTAGCGACAAGTATAAATATTTAAGCTATTGGTTCGACTTGGCCAGGGTTTGAATCTACCAAAGCAGAAGGCGGACGCTCAATTCATCTGGCCAGCCCATCTGGTCTCTTTAAACAACAGAGCAACAGCTATGTTTGGACAACATCGGTTTGGAATCTTAACCAAACTGGTGTTTCGCTGAATAAAGTCATTAAAGCTGATTGTTTTTGTTTTTTTGTTGTTGAAGATTTATACTGCCTATCATGGAAAAGCCTGAATAGGCTTGTTTTCACCATTCGACAGTTTGTCGATAGAAAGCCCGAACCTACACTTTTACCGACCCAAGGGATTTTTAACCTCCCACACCACATAGACATGGTATGAGAGCAACTGGCCTTTGATGATGCTGTAAGTTATACACAGCGGTGGAAATCCAAATTGGCAGAGGTGGGGGCACAGGGAATCGAACCACTAGACACTCTAACCACTCCGCCACCGTGAACACCACAACGATTACTTCTAATTATTACAATTTGACTCAAAATGCTCATGTCCACTCTAAATGAATAACTATCAGAAATTAACCATTTAAAAATATGCAAGCCCATACATCAACATATTAAATTAGGTTACCTGTGCATGTGTAAAGTTTGCCTGTCGTGTTTACCCAACTTTAAATCGACATTTCCATACACTACTCGCCCTCTTGCACCAGCGATCAGACACTATTAACTTGCATCACAGTCGAGCAGAGGCTGTTTTCACCTAAAACTGCAAGGCGAGCACTCACGATCCAATGGTCCCCTGGAGAGTTCACTGGATGAGATCGTCGAGTTGTTAGAGCGTCTGCTTCTCATGCTGCAGGTCTGGGGATCGCTCCCCCCCTTATGCAAGTCAAGCTGAACTTTTGGGGGGGGGGGTACATTATTTGATTAAGCACGGGAAATTTCAATCGCAGACAAGTGGTCTTACTCATTCTACTGACCCATACCTTATCCTAGTAATGCCAAGAACCAGGATAGGTAGTGACAAATATACATTTTAAAGTAATTGGTTTGCCTGAACCAAGGTTCGTTTCCCACAACCTACCTAAATGGGAGGCGGGCGCTCAACTCATTCGGCCATTCCGTCTCTTCTTAGAAAGTGTATACCTTGCTTAGTGCTTGGGTATTGGCAGGTGCAGAATTTTCACGTGGTACAGCGGTGTGGAAAGCGATATATACCTGAAGTTCTGGGTTCAATCCTAGGGTTACCTAATGTACGCTTGTCACTGCTCTGGTAACACCGAGTATACTGTGTCTATTCTTAGAAGTTATGAGTGCAATTCAGTTAATATTTTTAGGACTTGAATAATTTGTTAACATATACCGAATATTCACGAAGAGAATACATGATAATATCAGCTGATCAGATCATTAAAGGACCAGTAACAGTATTATCAGGATTATCATGATGGAATACGATTATTACTGATTAGTATTTTATATATAGTCTATATTATATAGCATATATAGTATTCCAGTGCGCGAGTGACAGTATTCGCGGCACTGGGGTGGTGGCACCAGCTGTCCCACCCAGGGGAGGGGCCACCCATAAAGTAGTACACAGAATTAGGGTGGCCAGTAGGGGATATTCCCTTACGCGCCTTTATACTCACATAAGGTTTATACATCACATATTAAAATCCTCCAGTGCGACTGACACTGGTCAACATCCGGGGAAGTGAGGTGGGCGAGATGTCGCCACCGGTACAATGTATCTTACAGAGGATAACAATAATAATAATAAGTAATATTCCCTTACGTATCTTTATACTCGCATAATACGTTATACATCACATATAATTTTAGTAGACCTATTCATTGCAAGTTATTTGCGGCCCAATCAAGGCTGAGGGCCACTGTCGTCAAGCTGTGACCTTGAGTGTCATTCGGTCCTGATGATGCTTCTCAGCTGTTCGAGAAATTCTTCACATTAAATGTAGTTCCAAGTGCAATTCTGCACTTAATAATATTTCTAAAATGTAGGCATTTTGTTCATATATAGCGATTTCTCATGTAAAATAAAGAAATATGATAGAATCAGGTGACCAGATCTTTAAATTGATTAATCTGCCGACTCTCTTTGTTTAAATCGATAAGGCATCCCCCCCCGCCCCCCGCCCCAGCGCCAGCAATGGGCAGTCAGTCCCCTGACTGCCGCCTGCATCTGATTGGTTGTCCGCAATATTGGAACTGCTGGCTCTGTGTGGGTTGCAGCACAGGCTTATCTCCAGCAGATATTGCCTTGTCACCAACATGACCTGGTGCTGCCATCTCGCGGCGAGAGAGCTTAGCTGAAAACAGCTCAAATTGCACCCCCTCCGCCCTCACTCCCTCACTCCCTCCCTCCCTCGAATTGAAATTAACTCAAATGTCTGAACATCTGGAGCATGCGCAGTTGACTGTTGAATAATGCAAGAAAATGCGATTATGATTGATTGGCTCAGTCCCAGCAGGTCTTTAGCCTCTAAAAGTTAAGGGCAATCTAGTTGGGTAGGATTTCCCCGCAGCACTATAAAATACTGCATGTGCTTTACAGATACATACAGAGATGTGTATTGTTTAACGGCAGTACTTTAATCCTCAGGAGTAGAGTAACTAAATCAACAAAATATTGTTAAGTCAGATGACTCGTTGCCATTCCACAAGCGTATCTAAAAAAGGTTGCAATCTCAGTAAAGCCTGACAGTGCCCCGTTATACCTAATATTGTTTATACGATCGCTTCATCTCGTTTCTTACTAGATCAACCGGGGCATCGTTCTAAAAGGCTGCAAAGACCAGTCTCCACAGTACTGAAAACAAAACGACCTTATTCAACTGGTATCAGTATTATTTTCAGAAACTACCTTTAAAAAAAATAAAAAATATGCGGTAAAATTCCCATTAAAGGGGCAGTGTATGGGACTGCCATCTTGGAAATACACATGTATATCTGTGGAGGCAAATTGGGCAGGGTGTCGGTGACGAGTTGGTTTGACGGGGCCAGGGTGTCGGTGTCCAGTTGGTTTGACGGGTCCTGCAGACTTAAGTGACGTACGATCGTCTCCACTCATTTAATAAGGACTGGCCAGACTGTCTGCGCATGCGCGTCGGGAGACGGGAGACAAAGCCGGCGGCGCGACGCATTGTTAGGTGAGAAGCCACAATGGCGGCCTCTCTCTCACTGGTCTCAGTCGGCAGTGCTACTACCTACTAGAACATCGCAACTCACAATCACTGAGATTAGTATTTATGCACCACAAAGGAGGGGAAGGCAGACAAGCTAGCAAATACCGCACACCCACCTAAAAGGGATTTTTTTAAAAATTGTTAAAAATAATAATAACAATAACTAATAAGAATAGGACTTTTTTTTTCTTACTTTCACTTTAAGGTTGTTTCCTTTGAATATTAGAAAAATCCACTGATTAAAAAAGCCCACCAAAAATATTTATTTTAAAAAAAGAATTGAAGAAATAATAACAGTAATAAGAATAGGATTGTCCACCCCCCCCCCCCACTTTCAGTTTAAACTTGTTTCATTTGAATATTACAAAAATCACTCATTAAAAAAAGCCCACAAAAAAACAAACAATAACAGTAATAATAATAATAGCACTTTCCCCCACTTTCACTTTAAACTTGTTTTATTTGCATATTGCACTAATTCACACATTCAAATCAAAGTTGGTCCAATTTTGTTTGGTCATTTACTGATTAAAATTATTACGATTATTATTATTATTAAAGTTTATTTTAAGTATCGGTGTAGTTTGTAGATGGGTGTTACTGTTAGAAAGATGGCTGAATGAATCGAACACAGACCTCCCATTTTGGTTGGCGTGACATTCAAATCCTGACGTAGTGAAACCAATGACTTTAAAATGTATACTCATCGCTACGTATCTGAGCACTTGGCATCACTAGAATAAGAACATTTCTGTCATTCCAGTCCTCCAGTGTGGAACATCCAAATCTGTACACACGGCCCCCCGTTACACCTACATCATATCAACATCTAAGGTCATACCAGGACATGAGTGCACACTTGTTACAGTACACACCCCTGCCAACTTTATAGTGCTGTCCCACTGGGACTGGGACACAAAAACCATCAGCACCATGAACCGATATCCCCAATCAGTCGCATTATCGTGCTACTGAGCTAACCAGTCCTTGACTGCTCCTACTAGTCCTAGTAATAACCGAGCACCAGGCTAGGTAGCGACAGGTATAAATTTGGTAAGCCATTGGTTGACTCGAACAGGTTTTTTTTAAACTCCCGACCTTCCACAGAAGAAGCGAGCGCTCGGACTGATTCAGCCACTGCGTCCCACCCTGAAGCAGACTGACCGACGCCAGTTTGTTTTCACCGAGCATGCTCGACGACGAATTGTTGGTGATGCGGTGCATCTATAGGAGTAGGAGCGGTGGCAGTGCAAGGTAGGGGGACATGCAGTTGGTAGAAAAGGGCGCTGATTCCCGACTTCCAGGCGCTGATGCAGACCTATGTCTGAATGTACTCGGCCAGGGCACTGTCGGTGTGTGGGGCGGAGGGAGTTTGTAATGTATGAGGGGAGGAGGGAGAGGGAGTTTGTAATGTATGAGGGGGGAGGGGGGGGGGGGGGGGGGAAGTAGCAGGGAGAGTTGGGGTAAAGGGTGGGGGGGGGGTGAGTGGGGGGGTGGAAGAGAAGGAAGGAGAGGAGGGCAGTTGGTAATGTATGAATGGGAGGGGAGGAGAGGGGAGGGGAGTTAGTAATGAACATGTGAGGGGGGAGGGGTGAAGGGGAGCAGCAGGGAGAGTGGGGGGAAGGGCGAGGCGGGAGTGGTGGGTGGGAATGGAAGAAAGAGAGGGAGGCAGTTGGTAATGTATGAATGAGAGGGAGGGGGGAGTTTGTAATGTCTGAGGGAGGGAAGGGGGTAGAGGGGGCAGCAGGGAGAAGTGGGGTTAGGGACGAGGGGAGTGGGGTGTGAATAGAAGGAAGGAGAGGGAGGCAGTTGGTAATATGTACATGAGCTATGAGGAGGAGGGAGAGGGAGTTTGTAATGTATAAGGGGGAGGGGAGGGGGGTCTAGGGAGGAGGCAGGGAGAGTTGGGGTCAGGGACGAGGGTGGGGTGGTTGGTGGGAAGTGAAGGGAAGCGAGGGAGGCAGTTGGAATGTATGAGGGGGGGCGAGGGGGGATAGAGGTGGGGACAGGGAGAGTGGGGATATGAGATGGGGGATGGTGGATTGGGAAGGGGGAGATGTTATGCGGGGGAGGGGAGATGGGAGGGGAGAGGCAGTTGGTAATGTATTAGGTAGAGGGCGAGTGGGGTAGGGAGAGGGGGAAGTGGGGGTGGGAGAGGAGAGGGGGGGGGTGGGAAGTGGGTAGAGGGGGAGTGGGGGGAGTGGGGGGAAGGGGGCAGTTGGTAATGTATAAAGTGGGCGTGAGGGGAGAGGGGGGAGGCAGGAGGGGGTTGGTAATGTATGAGGGTGAGGGGGGGGGGGGTAGGGGGAGGAGCAGGGGGAGTGGGGGGCAGGAGACGGGGTGTGTGGTGGGGTGGGAAGGGAGAGGAGGGGCGAGGCGGGAGTGGGGGGAGGGACGTTGGGAAGGGAGAGTGTGGGTAGGAGACGGGGTGTGGGAATGTGGAGAAAGGGTGACGCGCATGCAATCATATACACATATGTACATACACATACATCCACACACATACATGCATGCATACGTACATTCACATATACATACACGCATATATACAAACATACATACATACATACATACATACATACATACATACATACATACATACATACATACATACATACATACACACATACACACATGCATCCAACACATATACATACATAAGGACATGCACATGCATACATATATACATGCACACATGCATACACACATGGACGCATACACACATACATACATGCAGACACATATACACAAATATATACATACACACATACATACACATACACACATATACACACACATACAACACAGAACAGCCTGATATCGATAAGCCCGCCACTCACTGCTGCATATTACATTCTCTGCACCACCCCTACACTGGTCCTCTCGGGCTGCTGGTAATGCCGCAACGAAGCGGAGTGGCGCGTGTTAGTCGGGTCTATGGCGGCAATTATCCAGATCTGTCCAGATGAATGAACGTATCACCACCAAGAGCAGCAGACGACATACATTTCATTTGGAGCAGACGACACGGGGCGAAGTGGCGGCGGGCGCGTTAATTGGTCGTCGCCATGGCAACGGGCGCTCCGCCTCGCCTCGGACTGAGGTATGCGGGTTGGGGGGGGGGGGGGCGGGGGGTCTCTTGAGATGCCCGGATACTGAGACTGAAACAATACTACATTTTAAAAAAATGAATAAAAGAATAAAAAAATATAAATAGAGAGATGAAAGATGCTGGAATCTAGGCCCTTGATGGCAGGTCCGTATTAAGGCGCGCGCATGCGTGTGTGTGTGTGTGTGTGTGGCGCCGGAAGTGTGGGTGGGTGGGTGGGTGTTGGGGGTTGTGGCGTTCCCGCAACATCTGGTGGTGGGGATTATCAGGCTCGTAATGGGATTAGGAGGCTGGTAATCCATGGAAGGAGTCGGGCCTGGTTAACGTCGTTAGGTGTGGGCGGGGGGCGGGGGGGGGCCAGTGGTGGTGCTGGTAATGAGGCGAAGAGGCAGGGGGGGGGGGGGACACCATCTGCCCACAGTGCTGGGGAGAGGAGAAAGGTGTGTGTTGGGGAAGGGGGCTGGGGGAGGGAGTGTGGGAGGGGGTGGTACAGCACCCGAGCGCTGAGGGGGTGGGGTGTGGGGTGGGGAGGACTAAATGTGGGCTGGTGACTTCCACTTCCACCGGGGGGTGAAGTGAAGACAGGGAGAAGTAAATGTTATGTATGTGTGTATGGAGGTGGAGGGGTGGGGGGTGGGGGGGGGGGGGTGCACAAGGGAGGATTGCAGTTAAGGAGAGAAGGGGGTGGGGGTTGGGGGTGAGGAGGAATGGGGGTGCAGGGATAGGGATAACCGGATTGGAGATTGGAAGTGGGTGTGGGTGGGGGCCGGGGGGGGGGGGGTAGCAGGTTGACGTTGTTCTGAAGAGGGGCGGGGGAGGGTGGGGAAGGGGTGACACCAGTGGAAGTGTTGATGAAGCTAGCACCAGAAAGGATATATTGGGAAGGGAGGGGGAGGAGGGGGCAGAGGGAGAGTGGTGGAGGGTTTGTTTGTTTGTTGTTTTATGTCCTAGAAATATATATGGTCATATCAGGACAATTACCGACTTGTGACAGTGCCACTGATGGTGACTTTATAGTTCCGCCCCACCGGGAGACCAGGCCACGGGCAGCATGACCTGATACCCCCACACAGTCAAATTTTCCGGACACTGTGCTAATGAGTTCTTGTCCTATCAATAAAGTATCATATCTAGGTAACAACAAGTACCAATTTTATAAGTCATTGGTTTGACTCGGCTGGGATTAGAACTCCTGACCTTCAGCACGGGAAGCCTGCACTCTAACGATTCAGCCACCGCCTCCGGTTGGGGGGTGAGGGATGAGGAGGAGGAAGGAGGGGTCTTGGAGGGGTGATATATCAGGTGTGGGGGCGAGGGGTGAAGCCAACCAAGGAAGGTGGGGAGAGTCGGGGATGTGGATTATGAACAGTATGGGATGGTTTGGGAGGTGACGGGAGAGGATAGGGTGTGTGTGAAGAGGTGGGGGGGGGGGGGGAGAGTGAGGAACTGGAGATGAGTAGTGATGAGGGATGACTGGAGAGGGGAGGGGTGCTGAAGGAGATTCGTAAGGGGGACTACATCCAGATGAGGAGGGGGGGTGGGAACGAGGCGGGGGGGGGGGGCGGTGTGTCGCAGTAAGTGCACTGTGTTCGGTGGCCTTGGTCCCCTCAAGGGCCGGCAGGTCCACAACGCGGCACCGGGCGCCGGGCGCCGGGCGCCGGGCGCTGGGCCCCGGGCCCCGGGAGCCGGTCACCGGGCACCGGCCGCCGGGCGTCGAGAAACGGCGCGGGCACGCTCGGGGAGTGGTTGCCGGGGTCTCCCCGCGGACGGGCCGTCATCACTCCCCGCTGTCGGCCGGGCGGAAGCCAAGTCAGGCGGGCCGGCGGCAGGGGGCCGGGGCGGGGACAGGGGGCCGGGGGCCAGGGACAGGGACAGGGAGGTTCCCTGGTACCCCAACCCATCGGCAACCGACTTTGTTCTGTTTTCACCTCGCAGATATATCTTCTATTCGCTACAGTGTTGCTATGCTTGTACTTTAAGTGTACATGATGATCGTACATCCATTTAAATCCATAACTGCCCAGAATTGAAAACAAGCTCGATTATCCAAGCTTATATGCTATGAACAGCATAAACATCCCATCCAAAAAACAAAAACAAAAAATGTCTATATTGTCTCATCTTGAAAGTATGGCCTACAAAATAGTACAAGTAATTTAAAAACTTGAGTACTTTTTTTGTACCTTTTCCTTAAAATAAGGAATAGTATTCGTTTAACATGCCGATTTACCTTATTTTGTGGTTTGTGAGGGTGGGCGAATCAGTGCATGATATGGTGGGTTTGAACCCCGGCCGAGTCAAACCAATTTTGTACATAATTGTTACCTAGCTGCAAACCACAATGGTATTGGTCGTATTTCTCGTTCACGGATGAAAGATATCCGCGATTTCGCCGATTTCCGGGATTTTCCAATCTCGCAGCATCATCAGCGTATACTAATTAATATGTGGTGCAGACGCCGCAGCACTATCAGTGTATACTACTAATACATGCTTCAAATGGCGCAGCACTATCAGCATATACCAATATATATGAAACCTGACTTCCAGAAATTGTCCGCCATTCCCTGACAGTGCTAAACCTATGGGAGAATATCCGCATTTCCGCTTTTTCCCCCCCGGAGACCACTTTCATCCCTACTCGTTCGCCCGGATTTGACAAAACCATCTTGCAAGGCACAGTGAAAGGGGGAAGGAGACAAGGCGGACAAAGGACGATGTGGGGAAGACAATATCGGTGAATAGACAAGCCTGGAGTCTGGCAAGTCCCAGAGGGCAGTGTAGAACATGGGGGCTGTGGGGGGGGGGGGGTGAAGAAAACTGGTTGCAAAGTCCTCTGTGGTATCCCGCCGACACTCATGGTTAAGGGATTGATGATGATGAAGAGGAGGGGCCTGGCACTTGGCATTACCAGGATGGGGGCAAAGACTGGTTTCCTCAGTACAATGATAATGTGACTGAGTGCGAATATTGGGTCGTGGACCCTGCTAGTTCTAGTTTGCAACTGACCTTTATTCCATGACGTTGTTACATTCTCCACCATCGTGACGCATTACGCTGGGGGCGTTCGTGTAACTACATACATACATTGCAATGGTGCTAGTGGAAAGGTATCCCAGTGGGGGCAGCACTGTGAAGTCACCACGAGTGTTCCATGCACCGTCACAAATCGGGCAGCCGGTGCGATGTGACCTTATATGTTACTATGACGTAAAACTCCAACAAACAGACCTTATTTCGTTCGGAAAGTTGTGCCTTTGTAAGATTAAGAATAAATTACCGAAGGCCGAAAGTCAGGTCTGGGGTCGGATTGATTGGGAACCGACCCCCATTTATTAAACCTTCCCACATCCCCCCCTCCCGCCAAAAAAAGGAAGGAAAACCCCCCACCAAAAACTCCATTAAAAGTAGACAAATGTTGGGTCATGGTTCTAAGGACATTGAAACGGAAGCACCGCAGATTGCATACGTAAAGGTGGACGGTCGCGGGGAGCAGCTACAGTCGCCAGCGATACATTGTTTTGGTGGTGGTGGGAGAAAGGGGTGTGAGGGATGAGTGAGGGGGGTGAGTGAGGAATGGGGTGAGCCGGGGGTGGGGTGGGGTGGGGAGAGGGGGCCTGCTGCCTCCTGGCCTTCCCCGATAATTTTGTTTGTTTGTTTGTTGTTGTTTTACGTCCTGGCACTTCTAAGGTCATATTAGGTACCGACTTGTGACAGTGCGTACTCATGGCGACTTTATAGTGCTGCCCCACTGGGAGACCAGGCCACCAGCACCATGACCTGATATCCCACTCAGTCACATTATCCTGACACTGAGCCAACCAGTCCTTGCCCTATCATAATAATGCCGAGCGCCTGGCTAGGAAGCAACAAGTATCAATTTTAAAGTCATTGGTTTGACTCGACCAGGGTTCGAACCCATGATCCCATGGTCTACCAGCACAGGAGACGGACGCTCTAACTCATTCGGCCATCCCGTCTGGGCCATTTAATAAAACCTGTTACTGCCGAAGTCTCTGCTGATCAGGGTTTTGGAGCATGCCAACAATAACTTAGCATGTGTACATATAAAATATCTCCCAAGTTAGTCATTTTAAGGCAGAGTTTCTTCTAAATAAAGTAAGGTAGATAGGTACATTATGACGATCAACCTAATATATTTATCTAAAAATGTTACAGAATCCCAAAACCATCGAACTATGCAGCTTTAAGTTAGGTACATTCCCATTTTGTACAGTTCATGCCGGCAGCTCACCTGTAAGACTGTCTTTAAGGGGGCAGTAACTTGTGTGTGTACGTAAATATGTTTATTCTACTGAGTAAGTTCTTTTGTTAGCGCCAAAGCACTGGTCTTCCAGCCATTTTTTCAAGTCAGGATTATTTACATAAAAATTGGCCTATGGAGCATATATGTCGGTATGTGAATTAAAGTGAGTTAAATAATGATTTGTAACATATAACATTATGGATTACTGATATTGACCTACAAGTGGGATGGCCGAATGAGTTAGAGTGTCCGTCTCCCGTGTTGGTAGACCGTGGGGTCATGGGTTCAAACCCTGGTTGAGTCAAACCAATGACTTAGAAATTGATACTTGTCGCTTACTAGGATAGGACAAGGAGCAGTGGAATGAGGAAGACCAATCATCCACGATTGAAATTTCCCCTGTTTAAACAACTAATGTACAAAATAAAAAAGTATTATTGACATTATTGTCTCAGTTTTCTCCATTTTGCGCCCCCACCTTTCCTACCCCCCGCACACCTATCTTGTTTGTTTGCCTTGGTGTTTTACAGTGAGAATACTCTTGTTTTTGCTGAGTACTGCGGTGCGTCGTTGTGGCTTGGTTGGTGGGGAGGGTAGAGTGGCTGGTTGGTTGGTTGGTGGTTGACGTTGCTTAGTTCGGGTGGGACGACACCAGGGGGCGGTAGTCGACCTGTGCGGGACCTAGAGCCTGCCACTCAAACATCCCAAAACAATGCGGGCCATACAGCGTGGTGCCTCCTATGAGTATGAGTTGGTTGGTTGTTGGAGTTTTACGTCCTGTCAACATCTAAGGTCATATCAGGACGGGTGCCGACTTGTGACAGTGCGCACTCATGGTGACTTTAGAGTGCTGCCCCACTAGGAGACCAGGCCACCAGCACCATGACCTGATATCCCACCCAGTGAGAGAGTGGGTGGATGAGAGGGTAGGTGCGGGTGAGGAGGCTGGGTCGGTATGGGTGAGAGGATGGGTGGGTAGGTGTGGGGGAAAGGGTGGTGGGTTGGTTCGGTGGGTGGGTGTGAGTGAGAGGATGGGTGGGTAGGTGTGGGTGAGAAGGTGGTGGGTGTATGAAGAGGGTATATGTGGGTGGGGTGGGTAGGTGTGGGTGAAGGGTGGGTGGGTGTGTAGTGGGGTTGGTGAGAGGGAGGGTGGGTGGGTGGGTAGGTGTGGATAAGAGGGCTGGTGGGTAGGTGTGGGTGAGAGGGACGGTGGGTGGGTGGGTAGGAAACAGCAAGGGTAAATGTTGCTGGTTCGGATCGGTTTTCAATGGAGTGGTGAATAGAGAGGAAATGTGACTAATGCAGGCGGGTCGTGATATTATTGATTGGGGGGGGGGGGGGCGTCCTGATGGTCGTGGAAGTGGGAGGAAGGAGCGTCTGTGTGTGCGTGCGTGTGTGCGTGCGTGCGTGCGTGCGTGCGTGCGTGCGTGCGTGCGCGTGAGGTCAGTGACTAATCTTTAGCCGGTAGTGTTTATTCCAAGACCAGTTCGCTGGTTAAGGGTATGGCTCCTTGCTCACATAAGTCTCTATTTAGTCGACTTAAAGCTGCATAGTCCGATGAAAACATCACATTTTCAAAACAAAAACGATTATCCAGATTTAATTCTACATATCTAACTTAGAAACCGGTGCCCTTAATAAACATTTGCCACCACATAGAAGGGAATACTGACACAATTTAATAGAACCTGTTACTGCAGAAGCCTATGGTGTCATAGTTTTGGCATGCTTGCCATAACTAATTTGACATGTTTGCACTTCAAATATCTCGAAACTTAGCCCTTCAAAGTAAAAATTACTTCCAAGTAAAGTAAGGTAGATAATAATAAACAATTTAATAAATTATCTCAGAAAAATGACAGCAACCCAAAGCAATCGGACTATGTAACTTTAAGAAGGAGGTGACGCTTTTTCTTCGGTTTGTTCATTGGGTGGGCTGCCATGTTGGAATTTCCTGACCAGTCAGACTTACATGGGAAGTACATAGCTTGCTGCTTATATTCGCATAAGGACATGGCTGGTTTCCTACATATCGTTATGTATCATATATGTGATGTATAACGCATTATGCGAGTATAAAGGAGCGTAAGGGAATTAAGTCCTTATTGTTATTATCGTGTGCTAAATTATTATTAGTATTACACTATATACTGTTTTGCCTCCTCCATGTTCGCGACTGGTGCATACCCTGAAAACATCATAATTGTTGTGATACTATGCCGGTCCAGCATATACAGTGAAACTCCGTTATAATGCGATCGTTGGGGTTCATATAATGTCATTGCGAAAACAGCTGGGTCATGATAAATCAGGGTTGATTTGACTGAATTACCTTTGATTTAAAGAATTCTGGGTCCAGTGAATCATCTCGGTTATTTTCGCGTTAAATCAGGGCACGTAATAATAGGGTATCACTGTATGTATATAAATAATATATACCGGATATATATGCTGCATATCTATGGATATATATATATATATGTATATATATATATATGTATATATATATATATATATATATATAAATAATAAGGTTATATATGTATATATATGCTGCATCGTGGCATGCTGGCATAGTGGCACAGCAGTTACACACACACACACACAATACATATACAGTCTACTCAGTACTCTGTCAATAACGGCCTCTGTCAATAACAAATCTCGGTGAATAACAGCAAAAAGTGCTGGTCCCATCATGGTACCCCTTTAATTTAATAGCATTGCCTCTGTGTCTAACGGTCAACTTTCTTATGCAGACAATGAGCAGTTTTTTCACCTATTTGATAATATTCTCTGTCAATAACAACATGCCATATACTTATAATATAGTAGAAATGACAATTTGTAGAAATGACAAATTGTAGAAATGACAAATTGTAGAAATGACAAATTGTACAAATGACAAATTGTAGAAGTGATGAATAGTAGAAATGACTAATTGTACAAATGACTAATTGTAGAAATGACTTTGTAAGGACCATCCTAGTCAGTCAAGTATAAAAGAAAAACATTGGTTTCAACCCATTCCGTCAGTCACTCTCTGCCTATAACAGATCTCGCTCTATAACGGCATCTTGCTCTGGTCCCATGGGTGTCCATCATAGACAGAGTAGACTGTATATACAGACATACATTCATCATAGTATGTTTACTGTTGTCAATGGCAGTACATTTGATTTATGTTCTTAGTAAGACATGCCCACATGCACACATTCCTATTGATGGGAACGATCAAATAAAGCTCCCAGAGCCCCTCAACCCACTAACCCAGCCCCTAACCTCCCAGCCCCCAACCCACCCAACCCCCCAACCCACAAGCCGTAAGATAAGAAGCATCCATAAAAAGAGCGTGAAAGAAATGTACATTACCTCTCAACAGAAAATCCTTTTACTCCTCCCCCCCCCCCCCTCCACATCCCACCTACTCCCAACCACCTCTCCAGTCCCCACACCTTAGAGCTGCATAGTCCGATGAAAACATAAAATTGTCAAAACCAAAACAATTATCTAAATTTGATTCTACATATCTAACTTAGATGCTGGTGCACTTATTAAACATTTGTCGTCACATATAAGGGGATACTGAGTCAATCAATAGAACCTGTTACTGCAGAAGCCTATGGTGATAGAGTTTTGGCAAGCTTGCCAAAATTCATTTAGCATGTTCCCATTTCAAATATCTCAAAAGTTAACGATTTAAAATAAAAGTTACTTCAAACGAAAGTAAGGTAGATTATAATGAACAACCTAATATGTTTATCTCAGAAAATGGGAGAAACTCAAAACCATCGGACTATGCAACTTCAAAGTAGAGGTATCAAATCAGTCCGTGTGTGATTTAAGCCACTTTCACCTTCTCACAACCTTTATACTCCGAGCTGGTTGATACTGCTTCAAAGTACAATAAGATATTCCTAATGAATGAACATTGACAGTAAAGGCTCTGTCACACCTCGCCGGATTGGGGAAACGGGGTGAAACCGAAAAAAGTCTGTTGATATCCGGCAAAGTCTGGTTTGTGTCCGTTGCATATCCGATGATATTCATTGATATTCGGCCTGATCTGTAACAAGTTTTGAGCATGCACAAAACTTGTAATGGATTGTGCCGGACTGACATATGCGGTATTACCCATTACCGTCCGTTACCTGTCCATTCCCATCCGTTACCCATCCGTTCCCATCTGTTGCCGCCCGTTCCTGTCCGTCCCATCCGTTACCGTCCATTCCCATCCGTTCCCGTCTGTTGCCGCCCGTTCCTGTCCGTCCCATCCGTTACCGTCCATTCCCATCCGTTACCGTCCGTTCCTGTCCGTTACATATCCATTACACGTCCGTTGCGGTTCGTTATAGTTCTTTTTGTCTACTGAATTGTCCGTTGATCATCACATACATTATCAACCGTTACTGTCCGTTACTGTCTGTTACCTGTCTGTTACCATCTGTTACCCGTCCGTTACCGTCCGTTACAGAATCACACCGGACTAGAATATTTTTGCCCGGCTCTATCCGTTTGCTCAATCCGGCCAGGTGTGAAAAGGGGCTTAACATTTTTTTTAAGCACCTCAAAAACATACACCTAGAAAAAAGTCAGACCCTCTAACTCTAACCATTCCACCACCACATGGTCCCTATGGTGGACTGTTCCTACCATGGCTTACAGTCAGCCCTTGCATGAGGTTATGCGCAACCCGGCTCGGCAGCGACGGGTCACTTCTTCTATTCTGACCTTGTCTTAATAAACCGGGGTGTGGCCTGGGGTTTGAAGCAACTTCGGCATTACCTTATTATTTCTTAGATAAAATGATTCACCCCGTACTGTTCTGTATAGTAGGGGTGAAGAACAACCCGTTGAAAAAAAAAAGGCAAAATGCTGGGTAAATGAAACGGACACATAAATTCTTAATTTAAGAAGCAAAATATATTATTCACATACATCTTCATATCTACCTTTAAATTTAATGAGTGTCTATTGGCACATAATTGATTGTATGCTTTTAAAAAAAAATGTAAACGCGATGGTCTGAATAAAAACCAAATAGTTCTTGCCATGAATATGGCCTATGTTGCCGACACAGTGTAAAGCAACCACCAATCAATCAATCAATCAATCAATCATATTTACATGCTATTTTTGTTTAGGAAAATATAATAAAACATGTAGTTTTGACTGTTCAGACTTTCGGTGGTCTTGTACGGTAAGCGACATCTGCAAGTGAGGGAGAGTAGGTGGGTGGGGGAGGGGGAGATTAGGGTGGGTGTGTGGCGGGAGGGTGTGGGTGGGTGGCGGGAAGTTGTGGGTGAGAGGGTGGGATTGAATGAGTGAGAGGGTGGGTGGTGAGTGGGTGGTGAGTGGGTGGGTAATAAAAGTTACTTCGAACTAAACTAAGCAGGGATGAAAGATCTCCGCGATTTCGCGGATTTCCGGGATTTTTCAATCCCTTAGCACGATTAACATAACTAACTGTTTTACGCTGCAGCACTATCAGCGTATACCACTAATATGTGCTTAAAAAGGTGCAGCACTATCAGCATGCTTCAAACGGCGCAGCACTATCAGCGTACATACCAATATATATGAAACCCAACTTCCGGAAATTTTCCGCGATTCCCTGACAATGCTAAACCTATTGGAGAATATCAGCATTTCCGCTTTTTTCCCCGGAGACCACTTTCCTCCTTGTAAGGTAGATTATGATGATCAACCTAATGTATTTATCTCAGAAAATGACAGAAACTTAAAACCATCGGACCATGCAACTTTAATAAACGCGTTATCGCCCTCATATGTGCTTTGAGTTTCTCTGACCTCTGGAATGTACACCGACTTTGTTATGCTCCTTACAGAGATCCTCGGACCTCAAACCCCATATTTGGCACCTGCACCTGCTTAATCTAATTAATTCCATCATAATCCTTGTTAATAAGTTAAATTGCATTATTCCTGTTAGATGACCTTTAAAGTTGGATAGTCCGATGATTTTGGATTTCTGTCATTTTTTGAGATAAATATATTAGGTTGATCATTATAAGCTACCTTACTTTAATTTGACGTAACCTTTATTTTAAATTACTAACTTTAGACATATTTGAATCGCAATCGTGCATAATAGACTACATCACGGTTCCAGCGGCGCGGTGCATTGTGGGATGCGTCAGAGCAAAACAACCCCCCCAGAAGCACATGGCACATGCTAATACACTGGGTGCAGCTATGAAATGTGTTAGTTTCAGCTCATCTCAGCTCTTCTTTGAAACATAGAATACCAACTAAAAAAATATATATAATAAATTAAGATATTAATCTTTTATCCAGCATTGCATTTACATCAATATAATCAGCACATCTTATGCCATGTGCATTTAGATTTAGAAAGATCTAGGCACTCAGACTAGTGTTAGAGCCATAGCTAGAGTACTCAATGCATTGTCAATGGCAGTGAGCAATCTCCATACAGAAAAAGTAAAATATTGATAAAACTACACCACCTAGAGACAAACCGCTTGGAACACATATAGAAAACATGTTTATCAAAAAGATTATATTAAATTGATATGGTTAGGGTTTTGGATTTCTATTAATTTTGAATAAAACTACCGTTTTTCACTGCGCGTATAGGCAAACTCAATGGCCGTATGCCTTTGCTTTACTCCCAAGGCCGTTTTCAGCGCGTGATCTAGTTTATTAATTTTGACAAGTATGCCAACACTCCCATTGGCTTCTGCAGTAACAGGTTCTATTAAATTGCCTCAGTATTTCCCTTCTATATGACAACAAATGTTTAATAAGTGCCTGAGTATCTATTCTAAGCTTGGTATGTAGAATCAAATCTAGATAATTGTTTTGGCTTGGAAAATTTGATGTTTTCATCGAACTATGCGGCTTTAAATAATTAACTCCTCAAGTACACGCATTCATAACCATGCCTAATTCATTCCTTTTTGGTTTTCCTTTCCAGGTGAGTCGCGACAACTCGTTTGCAACCAGTTTCTTGTGTCGCTACACTGGTATTTGTGCCTTTTTCCCAATGAATATTACATGATCTTTTTATGTTTAAAAAAACCAAAGACCTAATTACTATAGAATATTGTGTTGTTCCCTAGGCTCACAAAAGCCACTTTTTGGGCCCAGAAATATTCACCTTTACCTCCACAATTGTTCCTTCCGTCAACCCCTTTATTTTCCTTCTAAAACTCCTCCCGACCAATTTACCCTAGTCCTCATAATAAAAAATAAATTTAAAAAAAAAAAAAAGTTTCTCTCACTATTTCCCCACCTCCCTATGCTTACTCATATCCCATCATCCTTTAAGGCAATACACGATTTCCGCGACGCATGCGCAGAGCGTAATCCAGACTGGACTTGTGGGTCACAGAGTCTGTGGAGAGGCAATTGAGGCTCTGTTAACACTGGCTTCATATTGAGCAACTGACAGTCTTTTCGGCACAAATGTGGATTTATAGAGAAAACATACTTACCATTTTTTAATCATTTTTGATAATTATAGCTGTGTCCTATTGATTGATTAATTGATTGATTGATTGATTGATTGATTGAAAAGCTCAATCGTCAGTGTAAAAAACAGTGATACACTGTCGAGCCACAACACGAGTGTCGTTGCCTATCACCAGGTGTCATACTAGTCACGGAAATCATGTATTGATGGAAGAAATGATGGGATAAATTAATACTTTATCCCGCTTACATGTTATCTACCCCACACACATTCTTCACACTTAGAATGACCCCCCCCCCCCATTTTATCCCCCCCCCCCCCACAAAGTTCATATTTCCACCACCCCCGTTTCCTCCTCTCCCCACATACACAAATCCTCAGTGTCAGCATTTAATTTGTGCCTTCGTTATAATCGATCGGATACATAGGATTTCCGACCGCTGCAATTATATCTAGAAGACGCGGGTTGAAGTAAAATAATGACAATAATTTCAGGGACCACCACGTTCAAATCTTACAAATTTTCCACAATATTATAATATAAAAATGTGATAGTCAGAAATCGAGTGAAAAGGCACATTTCTATTTTTAAACCGACCTCATGATGTTTGGTGTTTTGCGTCCTAATAACATTTAGGGCCATATCGGGACGTGTTCCGACTTTTGACAGTGCGCACTGATGACGACTTTATAGCGCTGCTCCGCCGGGATACCGTGATGCTAGCACCTTGACCCGATATGCCACTCAGTCACAGTATCCTATTATTTATATTCTTCCGGACATACAACAAACTCACAATTATATTTGGATGAGACAAACTCTGGCTGGTTCCTCAAAAGGCCCCTCCGTTTAATAATCAGTAATCATAATCGAGTAATAATAATCAAACAAAGCTTAAAGTAAAATTTCCAACCGACTGGAGGCAGAGTAGCGCAGTTGCCACCCGAAGTTGGCTCCCCCGGAGCGCTCTCTCCTGATTGGTTGATCGCCCACGGCTTCTGGTAGCCACTTCCAGGGTAATGCAGGCGGTGCAGCGCTCACCCACCCGACGGTGGGATATAGGTAGGCCCTACAGCCTAAATAATATTGGCATAACATGTTATGCAAATTACAATACGATACTAAGCTAACTAGTTCCTTGCCCTATCCTAGTAATGCCGAGCGGCAAGCTATGCAGCGACAAGTATCAATGTTGAATGTAATTCGTCGGTTTGCCTCGGGCGGGGATTGATCCCATCATGACCCTCCCGCAGGGGCACTCGCGCTCTACCCAGTCGGTCATGCCGGCCGGTTGAACCGGGCCGCCTTGCGATTGTAACAATATATTTAAATCTAATTACCAAAAACTCTATATGGTACCTGGCAGGCACGCCCATTGTTATATAATACAGGCAGCCGCAGTTTTCAGACATCAAACGAACACGGCGGGGGGGGTGGGGGGGGGGGGCGCCGGGCTCATGTAAGGCAGCCCACGTCTTGACTTTACTAACAAATCACCACCCCTTCAGCCGCCAAAATTTAATTCCTTTTCCAAACATCCAACTCATCCAATTGGTTTTTTTTTTCTCTTGAAGATTTATACTGCCTATCAATAGTATCATGGATAAGTCTGAATAGACTTTTTTTCACCATTAAACAGTTTGTCGATAGAAAGCCCGATCCTACACTTTTATCGACCCAAGGGAATTTTAACCTCCCACACCACATAGACATGGTATGAGAGCAACTGGCCTTTGCTGACACTGTAAGTTATACACAGCGGTGGAAATCCAAATTGGCAGAGATGGGGGCATGGGGAATCAAACCACCGACCTTCCGATTAGGAGTCTGACCTAGGAAAAAAGCCAGACACTCTAAGTCTAACCACTCCACCACAGAGAACACCACGTTAAAGTAAATGTATAGATATATATATCAAATATATCGTCGGTTTAAGTTTTTATGTTAAGTTCGCATCTAAGTATTTATTTCAATTTATTGATTTAAGTTAATGTCGAAACCTGCTATTATTTTTCTCTTCTAAGTTCTAGTGCATTAAACAAAACCATACCAATATATCATTAATTGTTGGATCGACGTGAATGAATTCAGATTTGATTTCATGTACAAATCGACTACTTTGATATGTGGTGTTCTCTTTGGGGGAGTGGTTAGAGTGTCTGACTTTTTTCTAGGTCAGACTCCTAATCTGAAGGTCGGTGGTTCGATTCCCTTTGCCCTCCCAACCTCTGCCAATTTGGATTTCCATCGCTATGTAAAATTTACAGCTTCATCAAAGGCCAGTTGCTCTCATACCATGTCTATGTGGTGTGGGAGGTTAAAAATCCCTTGGGTCAGTAAACGTGTAAGCTCGGGCTTTCTATCGACAGTCTAATGGTGAAAACAAGTCTATTCAGACTTTTCCATGACAGGCAGTATAAATCTTCAAAGAGATGAGATCCATGATTATTAAATATATGTATATACATGTGTGTATATATATATATTTTCGCTGGTTGGTTGGTTGTTGGAGTTTGCGTCCTGGCAACATCTGATGTCATATCAGGACAGGTAGGCCTACTGACTAGTGACAGTCCACACTGATGGTGACTTTTTAGTGCTGCCCCACTGGGAAATCAGGCTGCCAGCACCATGACCCGATATCCCACCCAGACTTTTGCAAACAAGGGGAAACATTGTGCTTAGAACAGTCTCTCGAATACACATTTCTGCTATTGGAGGACCAGCGTTCTAACCATTAGGCCATCTAGGCTTCCTGATGCAATCGACCTACCCATGCACACCTGTCTATGTGCCATTTCATCTGGCAAGGTCATGCCAAAATTAGTTTTGCTGTTTGCACTTCAAATATCTCCGAAGTTAGCCATTAAACATTATTTTAAATTCTAATAAGGTTGATTATAACGATCAACCTAATTATTTATCTTTTTAAAAAAACACCCAAAACCGTTACCTTTTTTATGGTGTTCTCTGTGGCGGAGTGGTTAGAGTGTCTGACTTTTTCTAACTTGAACTCCTAATCTGGTTCGGTCCCCCGTGCTTCCACCTTTGCCAATTTGGATTTCCACTGCTGAGTATAACTTACAGCATCATCAAAGACCAGTTTCTCTCATACAATGTCTATGTGGTGTCGGAGGTTAAAAATACCTTGGGTCGGTAAAAGTGTAGGCTCGAGATTTCTATCGACAAACTGTTTAATGGTGAAAACAATTCTATTCAGACTTATCCATAATAGGCAGTATAAATCTTCAAATCTTCAAGAGAAAAAAAAGAAAAAAAGGAGACAAACTCAAAACTCATGCAACTTTTGCAAGTTGATTCATTCTGATAGCATCCCTGTGTTAAAAACAAACAAACTTGGTTTCATTAAAGCTGCATAACCCGATGAAAGCATTAAATTCTGGAAACCAAAACATTTAATCCGACATATCCAACTTAGATACCGGTGCACTCATTAAATAGTTGTTGCTGCACAGAAGGGAATACTGCGTCAATTTACTATAAACCTGTTACTGCCGAAGCCTAGTGTCCAGCTTTTTTAATGTGTATTAACGTTAGTCTTGAATATTTCCACTTCAAATATCTCTCAACTTAGCCATAAAGGCTACTTCAAAGTAAAGCACGGTAGATCATAACGATCAATCTAATATATTTATTTAAACAAAAATGACGGAAACTCAAACCCAACTTTGAAGTGGAGATGCATTTGCTTTATAGGCAGGGCTTATCAGTATTCCCGTACAGAATCTGACATAAAAGTTACTTCAAGGAAGGCAGATTATAACAATCAACATTATATGTTTATCTGGAGGGAAAATGGTAGAAACTCAAAGCCTTCGAATTATGGGGGAGAAGGTGTCTGTATGTACAAGTGAAGACTCCACTAAACTCTGCTGAAAGTTACTAAGTCACTCATTCACAAAGATAAAGAATTATTTTACTTGTTAGTAGGACCAGTTTCATAGTACAGTATACCCCCGTTAAACCAAGCTCGGTTAAACCAAATGATCGGTTAATCCAAACTTTTGTCGGCGGCCCGGCGAAATACTACCATTTATCATATAAAAAATGTTGGTTAAACCAAATTTGGTTGATCCAAACTATCGGTTAATCCAAACAACATTTTCGGACCCCAGGCCACTTCCATTACGGTTAAGCCAAACTTTCATGTGGTTATAAGGTCATCTGAGACCCCACCAACTTTTTTATATGATAAATGGTAGTATTTTGCCGGGCTGCCAACAAAAGTTTGGATCAACTGATTGTTTGGGTTAACCAAGCTTGGTTTAACGGGGTTTTACTGTATATACATAAAAAACAATAATCAAAGTGTCCACATACATTGTATAATAGTTAATACTCCAATGTTTTTGCCAAAGCCAAGTCAAAGTCGAAGCCATAGCTCGGTTAAACCAATGATCAGTTAATCCAAACAAATTTCTAGGGTCCCTTCAAGTTTGGTTTAACAGGGTTATACTGTATTGTGATAGACCGTGTATGGCCGATTAGTATGTTGTATCTGTAGCATATGCGGAAGAAGAAAGACAAGGCAGTAACGTATGCTGCCAACGTTTATTGTCGATCTCCGCCCACCGCGGGGTCACAAGACCAAGTGACCTGCCCCCTGCCTACCCAGGTGGCAGGTAACCTCTCATGGTAGAGGGAGCTGCTAGTTGGACGCAATACGGGCAGTCCACATGGGGACCTGCCCACCGGCTAGCATGCCGCCACCTGATGCAGAAGAACTATGACAGCAGACGGTGTAGTCCCTGCTGCCACCGCGTTGTGGTGGAGCTCATGTACAAACTACTACAGTGCGACTGTAAATGTTAGTAGGACACATTCTGGAAGCATGTTACTTGTTAATAGAGCAGTCCCTGCTAGCTATACCCACAGTCTATCTGTTCATGATTCCCATTGAAAGTGGGAAGGGAAAAAGGGTAAATAAAGCGGGAATAAAAACATGTCCAATCTAATTCCATTTCTATTAGTTTTCGTGTGAAACCTAATAGCTCTGCGACAATGGCATGTTGGCTGTAGTTGTACGAATGTGGGGCCTGTTTTACTATAACGTAGCCGACCAATGTGAGGTAATTAGAACGCACCATGAAGTTGGGTTTGTTTATGTAGACTTAGATCCAATGAAATGACAGATAATAATTTAGGAGATATCTGTCTCTGATTGAGGTGGTTGATATTTGTGGAAAACATTTGGTTGGTTAATATTTATTTAAATTAGAAATGAGTAATGTTTGTTCTAATTCAAAATGACGGGATGGTGGTGTGGGTTTGTTTTGTGGGTTTTTGTGGGGGTGGGGGGAGGAGATAGCAGGAGGGAGAGGATCGAGAGTAGGTAGTTTCATTAGTGGAATGAACTTTGTGGTTCTGAGAGAAAAAGAAAAGATAAGCAATTTGTCAGTTTAGGATTCAAATATGTGAGCGATGCAACAATATCAGGTTCTGATTTAGCCTGCAGCACGCGACCGTGTAAAGGCCCGGCCTTTTTGTGCCACCTGGTGGCAGCACCTGTCTGGCCTTTACTGTATGCCGTGCCTATTGTGCATAACATCTAATTATTACCACATACAGGATTTGGTATGCCACGCCCATTGTACATCAAATGTACTTATTACCATATACAGTATTTGGTATGCTGCGCCTATTGTACATAAAATGTACTTATTGCCAGATATAGGATTTGGTATGCCGCACCTATTGTGCATAAATGTCCTTATTGCCAGATATAGGATTTGGTCTGCCACACCTATTGTGCATAAAATGCAGTTATTACCAGATAAAGGATTTGGTCTGCCACGCCTATTGTGCATAAAATGTACTTATTGCCAGATATTGGATTTGGTATGCCGCACCTATTGTGCATAAATGTACTTATTGTCAGATAGAGGGTTTGGTATGCCACACCTATTGTGCATAAAATGCAGTTATTATCAGATATAGGATTTGGTCTGCCATGCCTATTGTGCATAAAATGTACTTATTGCCAGATATTGGATTTGGTATGCCGCACCTATTGTGCATAGATGGAATTATGGCCAGATATAGGGTTTGGTATGCCGCGCCTATTGTGCATAAAATGCAGTTATTACCAGATATAGGATTTGGAGACTGGGATGGAAG
This sequence comes from Branchipolynoe longqiensis, assembly GCA_030323885.1. Lineage (NCBI taxonomy): Eukaryota > Metazoa > Annelida > Polychaeta > Phyllodocida > Polynoidae > Branchipolynoe > Branchipolynoe longqiensis. Next base: position 70,287,318 of record CM059195.1, read on the forward strand.
ATCTCAAAGTTTTAGCTGATTTTTCTGAGATTTTTTATATTCACCGATTAACTTCTCAAAATGTAAATATATAATATATACATATATATGACAACAATTGGGTAGTTCGAATCCCATTCTTATTGTTACCTTATCGCTAGAACATAAAATCCAATTAAGAAAGAGTCCGGCATATGCGATAACCGTCACAGTAAGGACAGTTGAAACCTGACTTCTGGCATTTTCTGCGATTCCCTACAGGAAATGATGTGGTGAACTATCACCTCATGGGATTGATTGGGGGTCTTGCACCCTAGCAACATCTTAATTTACATCAAGACTGCTACCGACTTGTGACAGCATGCACTCTTGGTGACTTTTTAGTGCTGCGTCATTGGGATACCCTGCCACCCAGAACTATCACTCAATATCCCACTCAGTCACTTTATCCTGGCACTGTACCAATGAGTCATTGCCTTTGTGTAGTAAAACTGAGTGGGTGGAGCAAAGCAGTGAGAGGTATCAAAGTTGTAAGCTTTATCGATTTGACTCTGCCGGGAATCGAACCCATAACCCGCTGCACGGAAGGAAGGCACAATTGCCACTCTGCCAGCTCAGAGAGTCAGATGGAGTGGGTGTAGATGTGGGAAGAGGTACTTGCCTGTAAGTGGTAGTACTTGTCTGTAAGTGGTAGTACTTGCCTGTAAGTGGTAGTGCTTGCCTGTAATCGGTAGTACTTGTCTGTAAGTTGTAGTACTTGTCTGTAAGTGGTAGTAGTTGCCTGTAAGTGGTAGTGCTTGCCTGTAATCGGTAGTACTTGCCTGTAAGTGGTAGTACTTGCATGTAACTTTGTAAGTGGTAGTACTTGCCTGTAAGTGGTAGTACTTGCCTGGATGTGGTAGTACTTGCCTGTAAGTGGTGGTACTTGCCTGTAAGTGGTAGTACTTGCTTGTAAGTGGTAGTACATACCTGTAAGTGGTTGTGCTTGCCTGTAAGCGGTACTTGCCTCCAACTTTAACTCAGAAGTGACTTCAATTAGTTCTATACCCACCGCCTGTCACTAGTGAACTATTCCATGTACTACTCACACTACTCACAGGCGAGAACTACTCTCATTCTCAGATTAGTAGTACTAATCACAGATAATTACTAATCACATGTAAGTACTAATCACAGGTGAGTACTAATCACATATAAGTACTAACCACAGGGGAATACTGTAGTAATGCAGGTGGTGTCCTGCTGTAGGGGTAGATTAATGCAGGTAGCATCCTTCTGTGGGGATGTATTAATGCAGGTGGTGTCCTGCTGTTGAGATGTATTAATGCATGTGGTGTCCTGCTGTGTGGGCATATTAATACAGGTGGTGTCCTGCTGTGGGGGACGCATTAATGCAGGTGTGTGTGCGCATATTAATACAGGTTGTGTCCTGCGGTGGGGACGCATTAATGCAGGTGGTGTCCTGCTGTTACGATGTATTAATGCACGTGGTGTCCTGCTGTGTGCGCATATTAATACAAGTTGTGTCCTGCGGTGGGGACGCATTAATGCAGGTGGTGTCCTGCTGTGTGGGCATATTAATACAGGTGGTGTCCTGCTGTGGGGATGTATTAATGCAGGTGGTGTCCTGCTGTTAAGATGTATTAATGCACGTGGTGTCCTGCTGTGTGGGCATATTAATACAGGTGGTGTCCTGCTGTGGGGACGCATTAATGCAGGTGGTGTCCTGCTGCTGTAATATATTAATGCAGTCAAATTCCACCATCACCAGATAAGATGTAGGCCTAGAGGGCAGACGACAATTTGCCATTTCTTCACATCCTCATCTCTAAGACTCTGTGAGCGACGGACGCCGCGGGCCGGTCACGTGACACTGCTGAAGTCACGTGACTCTGCAGAAGTCACGGGCGGCTGTGATCTCATCACCATGGGGATGTGGAACAAACAGGTCACCCAGGTTACAGTCGAAGTCGTCTTAACAAATAGCCGTCGGTTTTCTGCCGAGATGACGATGGTTCTTAAAGGTGCACAGTCCAGTGAAGCATGCATTTTACTGGAAAGTACCCGTCTAGTTGTGCCAACAGAAGTCACTAGCTTATACCCCCGTCACACCAAACTAGTTCTCACTACGTTCTTGAAAATGTTGCTGAACGGACTCAAACTGTGTGCAAACGGAATGGACGTAGTAGAAACTGTTTACGGTCTTTTTACAAATGGAATGGATGGGCCAGAACGGAATGGTGCTCGATAACTTTAAGCATGCCCAAAATTTTCTTGCAGCCACGTTCTACCCCGACCACAGCCCGTTTTAGAACGTGGTCGGACGTTTTGAGAACTAGTTTGGTGTGATGGGGGTGTTAACTGGCGGGGTGGGTCTATTACCTAAATTTCATTCTACATATCTAACTTAGATACGAGTTCATGTATTATACATTTGTTGCCACATAGAATGTCAATTTAAGTCAATTTAATAGAACCTATCATTGCGTAAGCCTATGTTGTCAGAGTTTTGCCGTGCTTATAAAAATTAATTTGGTATGTTGTCACTTCAAATATCTCCAAAGTTCACCATTTAAACTAAAAGTTACTTCCACCCAAATAAAAGTAGATCATAATGATCAATATCATATATTTATCACAGAAAATTGAGGAAATTCGAAACTATCGGACTATGCAACTTGAATTTGTCATTCACAGCTCTCGATGCTGATGTACATAGTCCGCACTTTCTCGTTCACTCTTGCTTCATTGGTACAAGGGTGCTTTCTGCTCTTTCGAATGGCACTAGTTCCATATGAGGAGAATGGAATATAGTTCCAGAGTGAATAATGAAATAGCTCAGTACATGTGATATATATATAACATGAAATTACCCAAATATAGGAAAATAAGCATGATAACTTTATCCTAAATAATAATTGCATAATGTGGTATACTATACAAAAGTTAGTGTAGGCAAATAAGCATGATAACTTTATCCTAAATAATACTTGCATAATATGGTATACTACACAACTGTTAGTATAGACAAATAAGCGTGATAGGTTCATCCTAAATAATACTTGCATAATATGGTATACTACACAAATGTTAGTATAGACAAATAAGCGTGATATCTTCATCCGAAATAATAATTGCACTACACCTCACTAATACTTCATCACCCCTTATCACACCCCACCACACCTCACTACACCCCACAACACCTCACCACACACCACCACACCCTCCACACCTCACCTCACCACACCTCACCACACCTCACAACATCCCACAACACCTCACCACACCACCTGACGCAGTGTCCATATCGGTAGAGCGTATGCCTTCCGTGCGGGAGATTGGGAGTTCGATTCCCGATCGAGTCAAACCGATGACTTTTGAGATTGATATTTGTCACTTCCTAGCTTGGCGCTCAGCATTAATAGGATAGGGCAAGGACTGGTTAGCTCAGTGTCAGGATAATGTGACTTAGTGAGATATTGGGTCATGGTGCTGGCGCCTTGATCTCCCGGTGGGACAACACTATGAGCTATGAGTGTGTATTATCACAAGTCGGTACCCGTCCTGATATGATCTTAGATATTGCCAGGACATAAAATTCCAACAACCAACCAACCTCACCACACCCCCATCTCACCACCTCACCACACCACACCACACCTCACCCCACCCCACCACAGCCCACCACAGCCCACCACTCCCCACCACACCCCACCTCACCCCACCATCCCTAGCTAATCTCACACAGCATATCAAGTTCTTACCTCTTCAACGTGGGAGTAATTAAAAATCACAAGTTAATTAAAGGAAGCGTCTGTGTGTGAGAGTGGGAGGCGCGCACGTGTGCGTGTGCGCGCGCGTGTGTGTGTGAATGTTCGTGTGTGTGTGTGTGTGTGAGGGTGAGGAGGAGTGATTTGGGAGTCGGTGGCGTCCTCTTCAGTGAGTGCCATTTTGATTTAGAATACACGTGCAATGATGAGTGTGTTTCTGTTAATGCCCGGTGTTGACCGGACAGATAACACCGACTTGGATAACAATATTAACAGATGCATACACCCCTCCCTACACACACCCATCCCTACACACACCCATCCCTACACACCCCTCCCTACACACACCCATCCCTACACACACCCATGCCTACACACACCCATCCCTACACACACCCCTCCCTACTCACACGCATCCCTACACACACCCATCCCTACTTGCAGACCCCTGTCCCCTACACTATCCCCTTTCATAATACATATTTAGGACATCTTCCTCTAACCCCCACCCCTATCCCTACCCCTATCCCTACAGCCCCTCCGGCCCCCTCCGCCCCCGCCCGCCGCCGGCCCTCGTTCAGGGCGGGGCGGTGCGGGGGACGCCTCTGCCGGCTGTGGCCGCGCTAACCCGGCGGCCGGCCGCCCAGCCCTGCTGCCCGCCGTGAGGGGCGGGCTGGCATCGTGTAACCAGTGGGAGTGGGGGTGGGGGTGGGGTGGGGGTGGGGTGGGGGTGGGGTGGGGGGCTTCCTACACGACAAAGTGACACTAGTACCATATGATTGTTTGTTTGTTGTTTTACGTCCTAGCAACATCTAAGGTTATATCAGGACGGGTACCGACTTATGACAGTGCACACTCATGGCAACTTTTTAGTGCTGCCCCACTTGGGGAGATCAGGCCACCAGCACCATGACCCAATATCGCACAGTCACATTATTCTGATGCTATGCTAACCTGTCCTTGTCATATCCTATTAATGCCGAGTGTCAGGCTAGATAGTGACAAGTATCAATTGCATAAGTCATTGGTTTAACTCGGCTGGGATTAGAACTCCCGACCTTCCACATGTGAAGCTTGCATGTGTTCCTGCATAGAATATGGCGTTCTCTGTGGCGGAGTGGTTAGAGTGTCTGACTTTTTTCTAGGTCAGACTCCTAATCTGAGGGTCGGCGGTTCGATTCCCCATGCCCCCAGCTCTGCCAATTTGGATTTCCACCGCTGTGTATAACTTACAGCGTCATCAAAGGCCGGTTGCTCTCATACCATGTCTATGTGGTGTGGGAGGTTAAAAATCCCTTGGGTCGGTAAAAGTGTAGGCTCGGGCTTTCTATCAACCAGCAGTGGAATGAGGAAGACCAGTCGTCTATGACTGAAATTTCCCCTGCTTAAACAACTAATGGACCCAACAAAAAAATAAAAAATATCAAGTTACTTTAATAAAACCCGGTACTGCTGAATGAAGCATTTAATATCCAACATTTCAGTGTGCACACAAAAATTACTTTGGGAATTTTTTTATTTCAAACATCTCTTAGAGTTAGACATTTAAATTTAAATTTACTTCAACTAAATGTAGCGTAAAATCTAACGATCAACCTAATATATCTATTAAAATATATGGTAGAATCTCACCACCCCCCCCCCCAGCCCCCCACCCCCATCTGACTGCGGGAGTTTAGTTATATCTATGTAAAACGAGGTTGCGATCAGAGTCAATTCAGACAACCTTTCACCATACAGTATAACCCAGTTAAACCAAACTAAGTTGAAGGGACCCTAGAAATTTGTTTGGATTAACCGATCATTGGTTTAACCGAGCTTTGGCTTCGACTTTGACTTGGCTTTGGCAAAAACATGGGTGCATTATTAATGAAATTAACAATATATGTGGACACTTCAATTATTGTTTTTTAATGTATATACAGTATAACCCTGTTAAACTAAGCTTAGTTAAACCAAAAGATCAGTTAATCCAAACTTGTTTCGGTGGCCTGGCAAAATACTACTATTTATTATATAAAAAAGTTGGTGGGGTCTCAGATGACCTTATAACCATATGAAAGTTTGGTTTAACCATACTGGAAGTGCCCTGGGGTCTGAACATTTTGTTTGGATTAACTGATAATTTGGATTAAGCGACGTTGGTTTAACCAACTTTTTTATATGATAAATGGTAGTATTTTGTCAAGCTGCCGAAAAAAGTTTAGATTAACCAATCGTTTGGTTTAACCAAGCTTGGTTTAACGGGGTTATACTATATTTAGTGCTTCCCAAATAATTGTTGCTTTTGATATGGTCATGTGACCCCAGTCAATTAGAGGTAGATATAGATTTCTACACTAGCAAAGCTGCACTCATTGAGTTATTTCTTATGCAATGCAAGCAAGCAATGACTCTAATGCTACACACAAGTCAAACATGAAGGTTGTAGTTGCTGTTATTCGATAGCGCTCTCTCTAATATGTCAGATTCTGTCTAGAATACTGATAAGCCCCGCCTATAAAGCAAATTCATCTACGCTTTAAAGTTGGGTAGTCCAATGGGTTTGAGTTTCGGCCATTTTTTTGTTTAGATAAATATATTATGTCGATCGTTATGATCTACCCCACTTTGCTTTGAAGTAACCTTTATGGCTAACTTTGGAGATATTTGAAATGAAAATATTCCGAATTAATTTTGGTGTGTACACTGAAATGCGGGACATCAAATGATATTCCCTTCTTTGCAGCAATGCTTGTTTAGTAAGTGCACCAGTATCTAAGGTCGATAATAATAATAAAACATTTATATAGCGCCCGATCCAGCAAGCCATTCTCAGGCGCTTTACATAACAAACAAATATACAGGAAAATAAATTTCACCTAGTTAAAAGCAGATTTAAACAAATGTGTCTTAAGACCTTTTTTTAAAAGCACCAACAGATTTACAATCAGTGATATATCCTGGCAGAGCATTCCACAGTCTCGGGGCAGCATTACTATGTAGGATTGGTTGGTTAGTTGTTGGAGTTTTATATCCTGGCAACATCTAAGGTCATAACAGGACGGGTACCGACTTGTGACAGTGTGCACTCATGGTGACTTTATAGTGCTGTCCCACTGGGAGACCAGGCCGCCACCACCATGACCTGAAATCCCACTCTGTCACATTTTCCTGTCACTGAGCTAACCAGTCCTTGCCCTATACTAATAATGCCGAGCACCAGGATAGGAAGCGACAAGTATCAATTTTGTAAGTCATTGGTTTGACTCGACCAGAAATTGAACTCCCGACCTTCCGAACGGGAGGTCTACGCTCTACCGATTCGGTCACGGCGGATTATGCAGCTTTTTAATAAAATGCCATCCTGAATGCCTTCTTTTGGCCTGTAATAGTTTTCTGTAAATGTTAGGTACTTCTTCCTTAAAGATCCGGTCAGGTGAGCTCAGGCATCCCGTGCCGAAGGTCGGGAGTTCAATTCTCAGAGGAATCAAACCAATGACTTACAAAATTAAAGCCCCTGTCAGACCTCGCCGGATTGAAAATGTGTCAAAATGTTGCAATATCGGGTCAAAGGCCGCCAGATGAACGGACATGAAACGGACATGAAACGGACATGAAACGGACATGAACGGATAGCCAAGAGACTAAACAAACTCAAACCGGACAAGAACCGGAGACGTCAATCCGGCAGCATCCGTTCCAAGTTTTGTTCATGTTCAAAACTTAGAATGGATCGGGCTGGATATCAATGGATATCAATGGATATGCAACGGATATGCAACGGACACAAACCGGACTTTTCCGGATATCAACGGACTTTGTTCGGTTTCTTTCCATTTCCACAATCCGGCGAGGTGTGACAGGGGCTTAGCACTTGTCACTACCTAGGCTGGTGCTTGGAATGACTAGGATAGGGCATAAATGTAATGATGTGTTAAAAAATATAGTGCCTTAAGAATTGTGATGATCTTTTCTTTGTGCGTTGCCCAAGCCGCTTTAAGTTAAACTTTAAGGCCAGAAGCGCCCAAATGTGCCTGCAATTTTCACACGCTTACAGCTCAGGAGCGCCTGAACGCCCCCACCATATCTCATATCATATCTCATAACCAGTAATACCAAAGAGGCTAAATTTGGTATCATTTGAACGAGAAATGACAGCGGGTGGGAGAGGAAACAATTCAGTCAGGACTCCACGGACTTAACAAATGAAATATCTTTTAGTGCTGATAGGGGTAAGCTTAAAGTCATTCTGCTGCATAATCTCACAAGTACAAAGGGGTCAGCCACCGTGAAACTCTGATTGGAGAGTGTGGACAAACTGCCGCGTTCGGGGCGCCACCCAGGACGCCACCTAGACGGAGGCCCGGGAACTTATCAAATTTGCATTTCTCTTGTGTTCCAGCGTTATTCCGAAAGTTGTCTATCGGTTTTCATGGTAAATAAATTACATGTTTGTGGACATAAATTTTGGCGCCGGTTGACTCGACTTTCACCCCGGGTTCACCCCCCCCACACACACACCCACCCCTGGTTCAGCCAACCGTGATCGGACAGCAAAGACCTGGAAATGAGAGTAACAATAACATGGTTCAGTCTCCCTATCATAACTTTACAAACAACATTTGTGTTTATTTTTGTTATTATTTATTGCCCAACAAATGTTATAAAATGAGATGGCTGAAAGAGTTGAGCGTCCGCCTCATGTTTTGATCAGTCGTGGGAGTCAAACTCTCACTGAGTTGAACTAATTATTTGAAAATTGATACTTGTCGCTACCTGGCCTGGCATTTGGCATTATTAGGATAGGGTAAGGAGCAGTGGAATGAGGAAGACCAATTGTCTGGAGATTGAAAATTTCCCCTCCTTAATCAAGGTCATATCAGAACGGGTACCGACTTGTGACAGTGCGCACTCATGGCAACTATATTGTGCTGTCCCACTGCGAGATCAGGCCACTGGCACCATGACCTGATATCCCACTCAGTCACATTATCCTGACACTGAGCCACCCAGTCCTTGCCCTCTCCTAATAATGATGAGCGCCTGGTTAGGAAATGACAAGTATCAATTTTTAAGTCATTGGTTTGAATCGCCAGGACCATGGGTTCGAATCCCACGATCTACCAAAACGGGAGACAGATGCTCAACTCATTCGGCCATCCTTTCTCATTTCCATTAGAGAATCGACAGCTTTCACCAGATTAAGTATGTCAGTGAATTATATTGCAAATGAGCGATTCTTTTGGAGAAGATAGCAATAAATGAACTAAGCAATGGTAACCCTCACCCACCCCCTTACTCACCCTCCCTCACTCCCTCCCACTCCACCCCAGGCGCGGTGGCCAAATCGGTAGAGTATGGGCTTCGGGGCGGGAGATCGGGAGTTCCATTCCCGGTCGAGTTAAATCAATGACTTATAAAATTGATATTTATCGCTTCATAACTTGGCGCTCGGCATTAATAGGAGAGGGCAAGGACTGGTTAGCGCAGTGTCAGGATAATGTGACTGATGGGATTTCGGGTCATGGTGCTAGCTGCCTGATTTCCCAGTGGGGCAGCGCTATAAAAGTCGCCATGAGTGCACACTCTCACAAGTCGGTAACCATCCTGATATGACCTTACATGTTGCCAGGATCGAAAGCTCCAACAACTAACCAACCCTCCCAACTTCTCCCGACTATGTTTTCCCACCACCACCACCCACACCACCACCACTACTGCCACCGTTCACAAGGTCATGACCTCAGGTGTATCTTTGCTTTCAAGGTCGCCGCGGGGTCACGGGGCAGATTGTGAGGGTTGTTTGACAGGCGTCTCTTTACATGGGTGTACCTCTGTAGGGACCAGGCGCCCCCCCCTCGCCCCCCCCCCCACACACACACACTCACCAACACATACACACACCAACCAACTCATTCTCAGAATCAAGGAAGAAGAGTTCAGCCAGAGTTTGCTTGATTGGTAGACGTCAAGATTGTTGTTTGTTTATAGTTGTTTTACGTCCTAGCAACATCTAAGGGCATCAGTATCGAAGATGGATATGTAGGATTGGTTGGTTGGTTGTTGGAGTTTTATGTCCTAGCAACATCTAAAATCATATCAGGACGGGTACCGACTTGTGCCAGTGCGCACTCATCATGGGACCTTTATAGTGCTGCCCCACTGGGAGATCAGGCCGCCGGCAGTGTGACCGGATAGCCAACACAATCACATTATCCTGACACTGAGCTAATCAGTTCTTGTCCTATCCTATCAATGCTGAGCGTCAGGCTAGGAAGCAGCGACGGGTATCAATTTTATAAGTCATTGGTTTGACTCGGCTGGGATTCGACCCACAACATGGGAAGCCTGCACTCTATCAATTATATATATGCAGTATAATAATCCATCATACGAGTATAACAAGGCCGGAACCTTCCATCTGCTACTCAATCCTATCTCCTCCCTCAGTCATCTACTCGAGGAGCCTATCAGTAGACTCCTATCTGTTCACCTATACTTCCATCCTACTCACACTCAAATCCGTTGGGGGGCGCCAGCCGTCTGTACACGCCCCACTAACCCCCCCCCCCCCCCCTTACACGCACTGTACCGCCAGATTGTCACTTTCACTTGTTGTGTAGCTATCTACTGCATGCATTCTTTCTCTGTTTACTTCAACTAAATGTAGCGTAAAATCTAACGATCAACCTAATACTAATAGTAATACAGTATAACCCCGTTAAACCAAGCTCGGTTAAACCAAACAATTGGTTAATCCAAACTTTTTTCAGCGGCCCACCAAAATAAAGTTGGTTAAACCAAAGTCGGTTAATCCAAATTATCGGTTAATCCAAACAACATTTTCGGACCTCAGGCACTTCTGATACAGTTAAACCAAACTTTCATGCTGTTATAAATATACTTATAAGGTCATCTGAGGTCCGACCGACTTTTTTTTTATATGATACATGGTAGTATTTTGAAGGGACCCTAGAAATGTCTTTGGATTAACCGATCATTTGGTTTAACTGAGATTTGTTTAATGGGCTTATACTGTATGTACATTAAAAAAATGCCAAGTGTCCACATACATTGTATATTACATGTGCAATACACTCTTACTGAAAATCAAAGTTGAAGCCAAAGCTTGGTTAAACCAATGATCGGTTAATCCAAACAAATTTCTAGGGTCCCTTCAACTTTGCTTTAACGGGGTTATACTGTATATCTATTCAAATATATGGTAGAATCTCACCCCCATCTGACTGTGGGAGTTTAGTTATAGCTATATAAAGTTAGGCTACGCTCTAGAACTGAGAAGACAACATGGTATGGGTTGATCAGTTTAATACTAGACCTTGGCTAGGATAACTGCCGGTTACAAAGTCTGAAAACCCGGTGTGAACTGGCCGAATAGCGGGGCGCAGGGCATGAACACGCAGTGGCGCTGCAGTAGCAGGCGGGAGAAGAGCGCTTACGCAGGCCAATTAGGCCAAACCACATTAATTTCCGTTGTACACACGAATAATTTACTGGGCAGTAATAAATGAGAAGGAGAACAACATGGATGGACAACATCACTGAGTGGACAGCAATGAGCTATGCGGAATGCGTGAGAGGAACGAATGACAGGAAGAGATGGAGGTCCATTGCAGCCAACCTTCTTCGAGAAGACGGCACCCATTGATTGATTGAATAAATGACACAATAATCAAGATGAACCGCTCCGCCTTTTTATACATTGATAAGTGATTATCCTGTCCGTAAAATGAGGTTGCGATCAGAGTCAATTCAGACAACCTTTCACCATACAGTATAACCTTACCCTTGTTATATTATATATGCCAGAAACTCAAAGCCATTGGATTATGCAACTCTAAGCATTGCTAGCTTGATAGGCGGTTAGTATAATAGTAAGATGTTGAACTGAATGCACTATTTGACTGGCAGCAAAATGCGATGTTGATATGGAGTCAGGCATGCGTGACGGTCCTCGTGGCTGGAATGATGGCCAGAATCCAGTAGCTTCGGCCCATTTGAATTTGAAGTCACTCGGGCTGTGGCATGATAGCCATCAAAGTGAGAGAAAAAATGGTGTCACTCGATAGTGTCATGGATATTATGTAATAACTAAGGATATTATGTAATAACTAAGATGGATGGGTTTAAAGCTGCCTAGTCCGATGAAATATCAAATTTTCAAAACAAAACCAATTATCTAGATTTGATTTTAGATATCTAACTTAGGTACTGATGCACTTATTAAGCATTTGTTTCTGTGTATAAAGCAATACTGAGTCAATTTAACAGAACCTGTTACTGCAGAAGTCTATGGTGTCAGAGTATTGGCAAGCTTGCCAAAACTAATTTTCCATGTTTGCACTCAAAATATCTCAAAAGTTTACCGTTTAAAATAAAAGTAACTTTGAACTAATGTAAAGTAGATACTAGTGATCGATCTAATATATTTATCTCAGAAAAAAATACCGAAATTCAAAACCATCGGACTATGCAACTTTAAGGAAAAGCGGAATAAATGTAGCAGTGAGTTGGTTTCCAGGCACATGTACACACACACACACACACACTCACATACACCCACTCACACACACCCATATAAACACTCACACACACACTCACACACTCACATACTTTCACACACACTCACATGCACACACTCACACACTTACACACACTCACATACTCACATCCACTCACACACACTCACTTACTCACAGACCAGACGGGATGGCCGAATGAGATGAGCATCCGTCTCCCGTGTTGGTAGATCGTGGGATGCGAACCCACAGGTTCGAACCCTGGTCGAGTCAAACCAATTACTTTAAAATTGATACTTGTCGCTTCCTAGCCAGGCGCTCGGCCTTATTAGGATAGGGGAAAGGACTGGTTATACCAGTGTCAGGATAATGTGGCTGAGTGGGATATCAGGTTGATTGAATGATTAGTGGTTGCTTTACACCGTGTCGACCATATTCACGGTGTGTGCGTGTGTGTGTGTGTGTGTGTCGGGGGGGTATCAGGTCATGGTGCTGGCGGCCTGGTCTGCCAGTGGGGAAGCACTATAAAGTATCCATGAGTGCGCACTGTCACAAGTCAGTACCCGTCCTGACATGACCTGAGATGTTACCAGGACGTGAAACTCCAACAACCAACCAACCACTACTCACACACACTCACACACACGGACACACCAGGATCAGTTCCTTCCTCACCCACCTCCACGCAAAGGCTACCACCAGCACATGTCCTGCCCCCCCCCCCCCCCACACGCAACACACACGTGACCATGGCGCTGACCTCCCGTGACTCCACGTGACCCCACGTGACCTCGGGTGCCTTTCGGAGCCACTGTGCTTGTTCGTCTGTATGCTCAGACTATTTATCATTGCTCCCTGTCGTCAGGGTGGGTAGTGGCAGCCGGTGGTGTGTGTGTGTGTGAGTGGGTGGGTGGGTGAGGGTGGGTGGGTTCAAACGGTTCGACTACGGGTCTTTAGGCTGGCAGGAGAGTGGGATAAGAAGCTGCATAGCAGAGCTTGACAAAACACGTGAAGTTTGGATCGTCAACGGGGTCTGGCCCCCTCCCCTCCCCTCTCCCTCTCCCTCTCCCTCTCCCCCTCGCTCTCCCTCTCCCTCGTCCACTCTCTCTCCCCCTCCCCCTCTCGCTCCCTCTCCCACTCTCTCCTTCTCCCCCTCCCACTCTCTCCCTCTCGCTCCCTCTCCCTCTCCCACTCTCTCCCTCTCCCCTTCCCACTCTCCGTCTCCCCCTCTCTCCCTCTCCCTCTCTCTCCCTCTCTCTACCTCCCCCTCTTTCACTCTCCTCTCTCCCTCTCGCTCTCCCCCTCTCCCTCTCGCTCTCCCCCTCGCTCTCACCCCTCTCCCTCTCTCCCCCCCCTCTCACTCTCCCTTCCCCCCATCCCGCCCTTTTATCCTCACTCCTCTCCATCTCTTTCCCTCTCCTTCTATCCCTTCCCTCCCCTCCACCAATTCTCCCCCTCCCTTCCCCTCCCCTCTCTTCCCCCACCCCTGCCATTGCTCCCCTCTCCACTCTTCTCTTTGCCTCCCTTCTATCCTCTCCCTTCCCTCCCCTCCTCTCCTTCTCCCTCCCCTCCCCTTACCCCCTCCCCCCTCCCCCTCCTTCCTCCCCCTCCCCCTATCTATCCCATCTGCTCCATCCTCCCTTCTATCTCCATCCCCTCCCTCCCTTACACTCCCCATGCCTCTCCCCTCGTCTACCCCTCCCCTCCCTCTTTACCTGTCTCCTCTGTTTCCTTATTCCCAACCTTTACTTGATTTATTCCATTTACGCCATCTCATTGTCTCTTATCTCTTTCCTGCCACTCCTCATCCCTCCCACTCCTCACCCCTCCCACTCCTCACCCCTCCCAGCACTCACCACCTCTCACCCCTCACCACCTCCCACCCCTCACCCCTCCACCCCTCACACCCTCACCCCCTCCCACTCCTCATCCCTCCCCTCCTCACCCCTCCCACTCCTCACCCTCCCACTCCTCACCCCTCCCACCCCTCACCCCTCACCCCTCCCACTCCTCACCCCTCCCACTCCTCACCCCTCCCAGCACTCACCACCTCCAACCCCTCACCACCTCCCACCCCTCACCCCTCCCAGCACTCACCACCTCCCACCCCTCACCACCTCCCAGCACTCACACACCTCCCACCCCTCACCTCCTCACACCTCCCACCCCTCACCCCTCCCACTCCTCACCCCTCCCACTCCTCACCCCTCCCACCACTCACCACCTCCCACCCCTCACCCCCCCACTCCTCACCCTCCCACTCCTCACACCCTCCAACTCCTCACCCCCCCTCCACCACCACCACCAACCACCCCTCACCCCTCCCACTCCTCACCCCTCCCACTCCACACCCCTCCCACTCCTCACCCCTCCCAGCACTCACCCCTCCCACTCCTCACCCCTCCCAGCATCCATCACCCCTCCCACTCCTCACCCCTCCAACTCCTCAACCCCTGCCATCACTCACCACCACCCACCCCTCACCCCTCCCACTCCTCACCCCTACCATCTCTGACCCCTCCCTCCCCCCCCGACCCCCCCCTCCCACTCTCTCTGCTCCCCCCCCCCCCCCCCCCTTTCCTCCCTCTCTCCACTCCGCCATCCCCCCCCTCCCTCCCTTCTCCCCCCCCCCCCCCCTCGCCCCTGATGGCTCACTGCCGTGCTCCAGGGCTGCCTCCCGCAGGTCCATTGTTTCAGCACGAGGCTGATGCCATTAGATACCAGAAACTTTGGCCGTGTGTTCGAGTCTACTCCAGACCGCGCCGAGTTACTAACTAACCACCTACACCTCCACCCCCACCCACGTCACACATGGAATCAGTGTACAATGTTATATTTATCACACCCCAAAAAGGTTGGGTGGTTGTTAGAATTTTACGTCCTGTCAACATCTAAGGTCATATCAGGACGGGTACTGACTTGTGACAGTGCGCAGTCATGGTGACTTTATAGTGCTGTCCCACTGGGAAATCAGGCCACCACACCACAATCTGATATCCCACTCAGTCACATTATCCTGACACTGAGCTAACCAGTCCTTGCCCTCTCCTATTAATGCTGAGCGCCAGGCTAGGAAGCGACAGATATCAATTTTGTAAGTCATTGGTTTGTCTCGACCGGGAAGTGAACTCCCGATCTCCCGCATGGTCAGTGCGTCTTGTCCACCAAAAAGGAGTGTTTAATAGAACATAATCCAGACATATTTAGTAGACTGCACTGAGCTCATAGGCAAGAAGCCACGTAGACATGTGGCCATGGATAGGGTGATTGCTTCAGGGAGCCTAGGTAGTGTAATGGTTAGCATGCTAGCCCTGGAATAGCAAGAGCTGTGGGTTCAAAACTTGCTCTCAAACACAATATTTCCGATTTTCCCCACCCCCACGACACACATATGTGTGGTAGGCCATCTACGGCCGGTTCCCCCTGGTCGGCTACTCGGCGCAACGCGAAGGGAAGATGAGAAGAAACATATGTTTCGAAGGTTTATTTTCTTTTCACTCCACCCACCGCGGCATCACAGAACCAAGTGACCCACCCCCTGACCAGCCAGGTCGCAGGTAACCTCTCAAGGTGGTGGAGGTGGTGGTGGGGGTGCTAGCGCTAGCCAGTCGCAGTAATGGGGGGGGGGGGCAGTCCACTCAGGGACCCGTCTCCGTATAGCTTGCTACCACCTGTTGGCATAGGCGGGCAACATTGGTCAGTGTAGTCCCTACTGCCACCGTGTGGCAGTGAGGCTCATGTATGAACTACTACATATATGTGATGTATAAGAATTATGCGAGTATAAAGGTGCATATGGGATGTTTCTATTTAATATTATTAACCATTGCCACTAGCGCACTGGGATTTTATATTTTATTTAAGTGGTATTAATTGATCAAATCGTAAGGACATGGATGGATAATTAAGATCACCAATTGGGATCAGGACGCTTTCATTTAGATGATTGACTGTAGATTTGGAGGGTGACTGTTGAATTGTTTGTTATGTAAAGGCCAGCTATTGAGCAGGTTCTTAGTTTATTAGTAACACAGGGCATGGCTCTTGAATTATTTGTAACACGAGGACTGACTGTTTAATTGTTAGCAGGTGCGATCTTTTGCGCTGTTACTTTGCTAATGTCATGGGGGTCGGGGTGGGGTGGGGGGGGGGGGTGGAAATAGGAACTATTGCGCGTAGAGCAGGCTTCCCAATTACACTTCTAGCCATTCCGAGGCTAGCATCCTAACCATTAGACTATCTAGGCTCCCTGATTCAATCACCCTATCCATGCCTACCTGCTTACATGGCGCCTTGCCCGAGAGGTTAGTGCAGACTACTACGAGACTACACTAGTAGTAATCCTGGTCATTGAATTGCTGGCGGTTTAATTGTTAGTAGCGTGAGGACTGGTAATTGAATTGTTAGTAGCGTGCGGTGGCCGAATCGGTAGAGCACAGGCCTCGCATGCGGAAGATCGCGAGTTCGCGAGTTCGGTTCCCGGTCGATTTATACTTGTCGCTTCCTAGCCTGGTGCTCGGCATTATTAGGATAGGGCAAGGGCTGGTTAGCTCAGTGTTAGGATAATGTGACTGAGTGGGATATCGGGTCATGGTGCCAGCAGCCTGATTTCCCATTGGGGCAGCACTATAAAATCGCCATGCGTGCGTTCTGTCACAAGTCACTACCCTTCCTGATATGATGTTAGATGTTGCTAGGACGTAAAAACAACAACAAACAAACAAACTGAAACATGGTCGTTGAATTGTTAATAGCGGGATGCCTTCCGTTGAATTGTTAGTAGCATGAGGCATGTCCGTTGAATTGTTAGTAGCGTTTGGCATGGTCATTGAATTGTTAGGTTGGTGGTGACGTGAAACCAGGCCGTTGAATTGGTGGTGACGCGAGGCCAGGCCATTGAATTGTTAGTATCACGCACCGCAGTGCTGTGCCACACGAACGCAGATCGCGCCCGGTGATAAAGGCGGGCATAATAAGTTGTTAATATGTGAAACTAAAAAAGGAAGCGCAATCAATAAATAAATGCGTGCAAATGAGTGGGTTTTATCCGCTTTTATTGTAATTTTTTACTTGTTGGTCTCTTTAATGAGACGACGTTCAGCGCCGTAAACAAGGAGGACTGTAGATTGTTATTGATTGATTGATTGATTCAAGGGGGGTTTTACGTCCTATCTGCAATCGAGTTCATATCTAGATGGAGTACTGACGTGACTTGTGACGAACAATGCGCGCTCAGGACAGCTTTATAGCGTTGTCTACGTCGATGTACCGTGCACCTGGTGCCAAGCATGTGTTTTGATGAATGATAAGGAAACAAGTATTACCGTTACAGTTTTAGTGCGTTAGAATTCTTTTTTGATTGATATCGGTTTTGCAGTTGCCTACACTGACGGTGTCTTCTTTTACATTTGACTAGACGTGGTGGAAATTGGCAAGAGCGCAGGCTTCTCGTGCGGAAGGTTGGGAGTTTGAATACAGGTCGAGTCAAAGCAGTGACTTACACAATTTATACTTGCACAGTGGCCAAATCGGTGGGAGCGTAGGCTTCTCATGCCAAAGGTCGGTGGGAGTTAGAATCCCGGCCGAGTCAAACCAATTACTTACCAAATTTATACTTGTCTCTACCTAGCGTGGCGCTCGGCATTACTAGGGGAAAAAAAGGAAGTGAGAATTATAATGCTGTAGTCCATATTCTTGCTGCATAGTCTGATGAATGCATCACATTTTCGAAGCCAAGATATTTGTCTAAATCTGATTCTATATATCCAACTTAGATAATGGTACACTTGTTAAACTTGTGTAGTCCGAAGCTTTTGAGTTTTTGCTATTTTCTGAGATGAATATATTATACTAATCGTTATAATCTACTTTACTTTAGTTTGAAGTAACTTTTAATTTAAATGGCTAAGTTTGGAGATATTTGACGTCAAAGCATGCAAAAATAATTTTGGCAAGCATGCCAAAACTCTTACACCATAGACTTCAGTCATAATGGTTTCTAGTAAGTGACTTATTATGCCATTCTATGCAACTACACATGCTTAATAAGTGCACCAGTGTCTAAGTTGAATATGTAGAATCAAATCTAGATAAGTGTTTTGATTTTGAAAATTTGATCTTTTCATCGGACTATGCAACTTTAAGCATTTTTTGCTGCATAGAAGGGAATGCTAAGACAATTTAATATAACCGGTCAATATTATTGACACTGACCCGTTTGTGTGAACAGTCCTAGTAATGCCAAGTGCCAGCCTATAGGTAGCGACAAGTATAAATTTGGTAAGTAATTGGTTTGACTCGGCTGGGATTCTAACTCCTGCTGCACTTTTGACACGAGAAGCCTACGCTTCCACCGATTCGGCCACTGTGCCCCCCGACCCCCCACTCTTAGATTCATACGCAGAATAATTTGCTAGTTACACCCTCCCCTGAAATGGTAATGGCCGAAATCTCCTTTAAGGACTAACCTGTCCTGATATGACCTTAGATGTTGCTAGGACTTAAAACAACAACAAACAAAACAAACGAATACCAACTTGCCTAACGCCAATGTATTGTGGGGGGTCGCCATAGTGCCCAAGCAAAGGACGCAGTAGCCGAATCGGTAGAGTACAAGCTTCCCGTGCGGAAGATCGGGAGTTCGAATTCCAGCCGAGTCAAACCAAATGACTTACACAATTGATACTTGTCGCTTCCTAGCCTGACACTTGGCATTACTAGGATAGGAAAAGGACTGGTCAGCACAGTATCAGGATAATGGACTGAGTGGGATATCGGGTCAAGGTACTGGCATCCTGGTCTCCCAGTGGGGCAGCACTATAAACTCACCATGAGTGTGCACTGTCACAAGTCGGTACCGTCCTGATATGACATTAGGTGTTGCGGGGACGTAAAAGTCCAACAACCAAATATCAGTTGGCCAGCACTATAAAGTCGCCATGGGACGGCGCCCATCCTGATATGACCTTAGATGTTGCCAGGATGTAAAACTCCCAATAACCAACCAACCAATTCCGTTGAACACACCGGGAACCAGTTGCCATGACTCGAGAACCAGCGGTGAATTGACCTAGTTAGAAGTGACCTATTTACGTGTTGTCCGTCAGTGAAAAGTCTGTATTCTGCATGATAATGCCTGGTACACAACTACCGTATACGATTCGCACACTAAAACTCGCGACTCGACCCGACCCGCTTAAAACTGAAAACGGGCCGATTCATTTTTCGAATCAGGAATCGCAATCGTAATCAGCCTGGTTTAGCCCTAAAACTGGTTTTTTTTTTGCGAATTGCAATCGCTAGGTGTGCGCGGGGAGCGCACACCTAGCGATTTTTGTGCACGAAACGGGCAGTTTTAGATCATATACGGTAGGTGGGTGCGCACAAACGGTAGGTGTGTATTAGGCATTAGGCCACATACAAATTTATTTAACTTGTTTAGCGTCCACCCATTTCAATTTTTCCAGGTCTTGCGGGAGGTTTTTATTTATATTTCTTTTTATGTAGAATGGCAGTGTACAGGAAAAAGAAAACTAACCATGTTATTCATGGTCAGAAGGCATGATAGGAAGGTAGAAAAGACCATAGACAATTCCAAGATAGAAATTGAACAAGAAAACATTAAACTTACCATATAATCTTTATTCAACTGAAAGCTCAAATAAACATATTTAACATGACAATGTATTAAGTGTTGTTTTGAGTTTCAATATTTTATTTCAAGGGATTTCTTTTTATGAAAAAATATTTGGAGGTCAGGGGCATTTCTCAGTTCGGGAGACGACGCTAAACAAGTTTTAATTTTTTTTTATCTGGCCTTATATCAGAATTAATGGCGGACACTTCGCCCACGGAATTGCCACAGTTCGTGGAAAACAAGGATAGAAAACATAGCCAATTTATGAATTTGGCAACTCCACACGGAATTAGGCGGTTGGAACGCTGTGCTGAACACTTCCGGTCGCCATTTTGGTCCAATTGGGGTCGGGGCAATTTTCCCGCCAAGACCTGCCAGGCCCATCGACGTGGATGGGTTGTGATTATCATGGACCGCAGTTTGTCCTAGTTTCTGGACACCGCTCGAACATGAATTATATCAGAAGGTGGAGTGTGAACTGGAAACCCAAGCTGGGTTTTTTTTGGTCCATTTATTTATTGATTTGGTTTGGGGATTTTGGTTAAAGTTAACCAATTTAAGGTAATTAATTAGTCTTGAAAAACCATAAATTCCATTAAACTGTCCCCACTGATCAAAATTAGTCCGAAATCGACATTCACCATTGTTGTTACTTTCCTGAAATCCAAATGAAAATAGTCTTGAATTCCTATGTTTTTTAAACAGCATGGAAAAACCTTGAAATAGCCTTGAATTTCATATCTTCACATGTGTACCGACCCTGGGTTTTGAAAATTCGATGCTTTCGTCTGACTATGTAGCTTTTAAATTTGCGGGGTTGATGGCAAGCGAATAGACAGAGCCTAGAGTTGAATCTAAAATGGTGTAGTCCTGATTTCGATCCTTGGCCAGGTCAAATTAAATAAGTATATCCTCAGGTGTTGCAAGAACGTAAAACCTCCACCATTCACTCACTGATTAGTATCGTATGCGGGGGCACCCCCCCCCCCTGCTATTTGCGCCTAACTGCAGCGCAGCGTCGCTTATTACTATTAGGACTAAAAGTCATCTGCTGGCGCTAAATGTCGTATTCTATGACTGAAAAAACTGTGCCCATCCAATCTTTGAGTGTCGATAAATAACTTTCAGTGAAAAAAAATTATATGTGAAAAAATGTTTTGAGCAGACGACATCAATCAGAGCAGACGACAAAAGGAATGCACCTAATAGAGGGATAGAGGGTGGGCTTCCCGCGGCTTTTCCGACGACCGGTGATTCAGTTGAGCACCGGCAAAGCGCCTGGGCGCAAACTGGAATAAAATGGGGGTTGTGAGGTGGGGGGGGGGGGGTGATGCGGGATGGGGGGGGGGGTGCACTAGTAACTACTTCATCAGTGTTTCCACGACAATTCTAGTCCCAAGTTTATTGTGGGCAACCATGAGAAGCCACACATGGTAGCATACAAATATGTCAATTAAATATAGCATTGTCAACAGCATTGGTACTATGATAGCGAAATAGTTGGTGTAGTCAGCATTTATGGGATATTGTGACACTCGTACAAATATAATGAAGTTTTGATTGATTGATTGATTGGTGGTTCCTTTGCGCCGTGTCGGCAGCATAGGCCATATTAGCGGCGAGGATAAATTGAAGAGAGTGGGGGAGAGAGAGAGAAAAAGAGAGAGAGAGGGGGTTGATTGATTGGTGGTTTCTTTACGCCGTGTCGGCAGCATAGGCCATATTCACGGCGAGAATTGTTTCTTTTTTATTCAACCATCGCCTTTACATATAATGTAAAAGCATACCATCAATTATGTGTCAATAGACACTTATGAATTTTTAAAAGCTCAAAATCATATAATTAAATAAAATAGATGAAAGAAGTAATTAATAAAAATTGTTTTAATGAACTATATGAGGTGGTACAGACCAGAGAGAGAGAGAGAGAGTGTGTGTGTGTGTGCATGTGTGTATGTGTGTGTTCAAACCTGCACAAAACTGTACAAAATATGTAAACAGGGTATGGATGACCGCAAATTTCCTATTTGGGTACCACAGTGAACAAAAATTGTGTACCTTCAAAATCAACGAAAGAAAATGTATGCTTTCCAAATTTATTTAGGCATACCAATTTTTGTATTTTGTGCGTGGGTGTTGTCTGACTTAAACCGTCACAAAATATGTTTTAAAAAAAATTTGAATTAAAGAAATTGAATAAAAATTGAAAAGAATGAATTAAAAAATTGAAAGAAGCAAACCATATGGGCAGGCAGGTCTGTAGTAAGGCGGTTATAATTGTGTTCACATGTGAGTCAGCTACCCTCACCCCTCACTTGGTACTGCGTTCAATTTAAAAAAAAATCTAAAACGGGGCAATTCCATCCCCCAGTTTGCAGCATCAGTGTAGGCTCCTACCAACAATCCTGCCATGAATGCAACTAGTGCTATTTTTATTTTGTGAGTGAACTTTTTGTTAAAATCCAACCGATTATAGGCGCAAATTAATAATTGAAATCAATTTGATTAAAGTTGCATAGTCCGATGGATTTGTGTTTCTGTCATTTTCTGAGATAAATATATTAGGTTGATCGCTATGATCTACCTCACTTTAGTTTGAAGTAATTTGTATTTTAAATGGATAACTTTTTAAGTGCAAACATACTAAATTAATTTTGGCAAGCACTCCAAAACTCTGACACCGTAGGCTTGTGGACTAATGGGATCTGTTAAATAGCCGCAGTAGTCCCTTCTACGTGGTGACAAATGTTTAGTCAAAGCAGACATTAGTCAAGGCAGACGATATTAGTAAAAGCAGACAACATTAGTCGAAGCAGATGACATTAGTCAAAGCAGACATTAGTCAAGGCAGACGATATTAGTTAAAGCAGACAACATAAGTCGAAGCAGATGACATTAGTCAAAGCAGACATTAGTAAAGGCAGACGATATTAGTTAAAGCAGACAACATTAGTCAAAGCAGATCACATTAGTCAAAGCAGACATTAGTAAAGGCAGACGATATTAGTTAAAGCAGACAACATTAGTCGAAGCAGATGACATTAGTCAAGCAGACATTAGTAAAGGCAGATGATATTAGTTAAAGCAGACAACATAAGTCAAAGCAGACGACATTAGCCAAAGCAGACGACATTAGTCAAAGCAGACATTAGTCAAAGCAGATGACATCAGTCAACGCAGACATTAGTCAAAGTAGACGACATTAGTCAAAGCAGACAACATTAGTCAAAGCAGACGATATTAGTCAAAGCAGATGACATTAGTCAAAGCAGACATTAGTCAAAGTAGACAACATTAGTCAAAGCAGACGACATTAGTAAAATCAGGCGATATTAGCCAAAGTAGATGACATTAGTCAAAGCAGACATTAGTCAAGGCAGATGACATTAGTCAAAGCAGATTACATTAGTCAAAGCAGATGACATTAGTCAAAGCAGATGACATTAGTCAAAGCAGACATTAGTCAAAGCAGACAATGTTAATCAAAGCAGATGACATTAGTCAAAGCAGATGACATTAGTCAAAGCAGACATTAGTCAAAGCAAACGAAATTTGTCAAAGCAGACGACATTGGCGGTGGTAGTGGCAGCAGTGGACGGCTTAATGCTTCCTATGGCGTCTCGCTAATTGGGAGTGATCGGCAGAGGCTGAGAGGGTGCTTTGGGTGTTTTTTGCTTTGTTTATTTGTTTTAATTAGCAAGTTGTGGGGTATGCTCATCGGTGAAATATGTGTCTTTCAAGTCTAGCTAGATGGTCCGTCCATTGTCATATATGTAAATATGTGATATATAAAGATTATGCAAATATAAATGTTACGGAATTTCTACCAACCTTTCATTTCACTTCCAAGTATTCCATGTTCTGACCAGTGGCGCCCCCGTCTGGCTACCCACCACACTAACAGCGCTTGGCCTACCGTCTACTCTTATTCTATCTAATATATATACACAGTAAAACCTCTCTAAATCGATCGACCATGGGACCGACTTTAAGTGGTCCATTTAGGGAGGTGGTCGGTTTAGAGGGGTAGAATATACTTTAAATGGTATTGTTGGGACCGAAATAAAGCGATCGACATAGGCGAGTGGTCGATCTGTGGAGGGGTCGATATAGCGAGGTTTCACTGTATGTACATATATATATTAATTTTTATAGATTTATATATATGTTTGTTAAATGCATTATATCTAATATATATGTATTTATATTTATTTATATATATTTATATATTTAAAAAGTTATACTTGTCACTACCTAGCCTGGCGCTCGGCACTAGTAGGATCAGCAAAGTGTTCACATTATCTGTGATTGAAATCCCCCGCCCCCAGCCCCCACTCTTAATCAACAATTTTAACCGATGACACCAGTTAATAATTCGAATTACAAATTGATCGCAACATTACAAGAATAATGAAAATCAGAAAATGAATACACATAAATTTGGAGAGAGAAAAAAGTAGCCTCGTTTAAATAATGATCATCCATACCTGGGCGGTGAGGGAAGGGGAGGGGAGGAGGGAGGAGAGGGAAGTGGGAGGGAGGATGGGGAGTGGTAGGGAGGGTTAGGGAGGAGGGAAATAGCGATGGAGGGGGAGGGGAGGAGGGAGGAGCGGGGAGTGGGAGGAGGATGGAGTGGGTAGGGAGGGTTAGGGAGGAGGGGAAGAGGGAAGGGAGGGGAGGAGAGGAGAGGGGAGTTGGAGGGAGGATGGGGAGTGGGTAGGGAGGGTTAGGGAGGAGGGGAAGAGGGAAGGGAGGAGGAGGAAGGGGAGTGGGAGGAGGATGGGGAGTGGGTAGGGAAGGGTAGGGGAGGAGGGAAAAGGGGATTGGGAGGGGAGGAGGAGGAGAGGCAGTGGGAGGGAGGATTGGGTATGTAGGGAGGGTTAGGGGAGAGGGGAAAGAGGGATGGGAGGGGAGGAGAGGGGAGTGGGGAGGGAGGATGGGGAGTGGGTAGGGAGGGTTAGGGGAGGAGGGAAAAGAGGGATGGAGGGAGGAGGAGGAGAGGCAGTGGGAGGGAGGATGGGTAGTGTGGGAAGAGAGGCTTAGGGGAGGAGGGGAAAGAGGGATGGGAGGGGGAGGAGAGGGAGTGGGAGGGAGGTTGGGGAGTGGGTAGGGAGGGTTAGGGGAGGAGGGGAAAGAGGGATGGGAGGGTTAGGGGATGAGAGGAGGAGGAGAGGGGAGTGGGAGGGAGGATGGGGAGTGGGTAGGGAGGGGAAGAGGGGAAGAGGGGAAAGAGGGATGGTAGAGAGGAGGGGGAGGGTGTGGAAGGTGTGGTGGTGGTGGTGCGGGGGGGGGGGGTGCTCCTAAATACCCCCAACAAGTCACCCAACTAACTACATGTACTCAGTTTGTGCTGTATTTTGGTTTGTCGCGGATCTGTGTTAAAAAGCATTGGCATTTGGGGGGAGGAGAGAGAGGGGGTAGGCAGAAGTCGGCGGGGGGGGGGGGGTAGACGGGGGTGTAGAGAAGAGGTAGTGTGGGTGGGCGGGGGGCGGTAATTTTGGCGGTGGGATAGTTTTATTATTTATGTGGTGGCTGCTGGACGGTGAGGAGAGTGAGGGCCTGAAAGATGGGCCCCTGACATGATAGCCTCTGCCCTACAAGTGCAGCTGCCGCCACGCCAATTCCACCCTGGTGGCGGTTTTACTAACTAGCTTACCTAAAGCCCTAAGTCACACTGCGGCTTGCGACTGCTTTGCGACCACTTTACGACAAAGGAATCTATAGTCATCGGCGACCTCCTTGTGACTAAAGTAATGGCTGGGTTCGTACTGGTCATTAAAAAAAAACATGTAAAAAGTATTAACTTTTGAAAATGCAAAGATTAAGTCACTGAAAAGTCCTGCAATCATGTAAAAATTAGTACAGTACAACCCCGTTAAACCAAGCTCGGTTAAATGAAACGATCGGTTAATCCTAACTTTTTCGGCGGCCCGGCAAAATACTACCATGTATCATATAAAAAACGTCGGTTAAATCAAAGTCGGTTAATCCAAAGTATCCGTTAATCCAAACAAAATTGTCGGGCCCCAAGTCACTTCCGGTATGGTTAAACCAAACTTTCATGTGGTTATAGGGTCATCTGAGACTTTTTTATATGATAAATGGTAGTATTTTGCCAGGCCACTGAAAAAAGTTTGGATTAATCGATCGTTTGGTTTAACTGAGTTTGGTTTAACTGGGTTATATTGTATATACATAAAAAAACAATAATCAAAGTGTCCACATACATTGTATATTGCATTCATAATGCACCTGCGTTTTTGCCAAAGCCAAGTCAAAGTCAAAGCCACAGCTCGGTTAAACCAATGATCGGTTAATCCAAACAAATTTCTAGGGTCCCTTCAAGTTTGGTTTAGCAGGGTTATAATGTATAACTATAAGGCATATACAAATTACGGATGTTAATATATTGGGAATAAATGTTTCCAAAATGTTTGTCTTGTTTCTAAAATCTATCTTTATTTTGTTAAAGATATTTTTTAAATAGAATATTAATATATATTACATATCTATCAATATATATTGTATATATTGAACTGTACTATCAAAGCTGGTGTCATATATTAATAGATATTAATGTAAATATATTAATATATATTTATATATATATATATGTTTAGTTATGTATATATATATACATGTTATTTTAAATTAATATATTTATTAATATACATGGAATGGCTATATGCTTATATACAGTACAACCGTGTTAATCCAAGCTCGGTTAAACCAAATGATCGGTTAACCTAAATTATCGGTTAATCCAAGCAAAATTGTCAGACCCCAGGCTACTCCGGTAGGGTTAACCCAAACTTTCATGTGGTTGTAAGGTCATCTGAGACCCCTCCAACCTTTTTATATGATAAATGGTAGTATTTTGCTGGGCCGGCGAAAAAAGTTAGGATTAACCAATCGTTTGGTTTAACCGAGCTTGGTTTAACAGGGTTATACTGTATATACATAAAAAAAACAATAATCAAAGTGTCCATATACATTGTATATTACATGTGCAATACATGCTAACTCAAAGTCAAAGTCAAAGCCAAAGCTCGGTTAAACCAATGATCGGTTAATCCAAACAAATTTCTAGGGTCCCTTCAAGTTTGGTTTATATATATATCTATAATTCTCGCCAATAAAGACACACATGACGACTGGGTTGAGTACAGCTATATTCTTTGTCAACGAATATCATCATCCCACTTGAAGCTTTTTTTAAATTTAAAGTTGCATGGTCCGATAAAAATATCAAATTTTCAGAAGTGAATCACTTAGCTAGGTTTGAACCTACATATCCAACTTGTACACTGGTGCATTTATTAAGTATTTGTTGCTACGTAGAAGGGCCATACTAAGTCAATTTAATAGAACCTGTTACTGGTGAATCTAATGGAGTCGGAGTTTTGGCAAGCATGCCAAAATTAATTTGGCATGTTTACACACCAAATATCTCCCAAGTTAGCGATTCTAAAGCAAAGTTACTTCAAACTAAAGTAAGGTAGATTATAACTATCAACCTAATATATGTATCTCAGAAAATGACATAAATTCAAAACCATCGGACTATGCAACTTTAATCGATGGCCAGTGAGGGTGGGTCGCAGTAGTCAATTAGCGAGGTCGGCCGTCAGTGAGATGCCACCAGCACACACCAGGCACAGTCAGGTACATTCAGTAGTTCAATTCAAAACAAGAGTAGTATATCTGCTATTTATACTGATATAGTGGATTATACATCACAGATGTACTGTGCTATCAATACACTAGCTGTATAACGCATGTTGGGATGTTTTGCTTGATTTGCACCGGATCAAGATGGGTGCGGGTGGGGGTCAGGGTGGGGTGGTGTTGAGGTGGTGTTGAGGTGGGAGTGGAGTGCAGGTGGTAGCTAAAATCTATATTCACACACATGAACCCTATTTACGGCTAACTACATGTTAGTAAAACCTATGCACGGGTAACTATGTGTGAGTAAAACATATCCACACCTAATTGCATGTTATTGTTAGTTAAACCAATATATAAATAAGTGTGTGTCACTAAACCATATGCACTGCTAACTGAATGTTAGTAAAACCCATCCACAACTAACTATGTGTTACTGTTAGTGAAACATCTGCACAACTAACTGTATGTTAGTAAAACCAATACACAACTAACTGCATGTTAGTAAAACCCATACACAGCTAACTGCATGTTAGTAAAACCCATCCACAGCTAACTGTGTGTTAGTAAAACCCATCCACAGCTAACTGTGTGTTAGTAAAACCCATCCACAGCTAACTTTATGTTAGTAAAACCTATACACAGCTAACTGCATGTTAGTAAAACCTATACACAGCTAACTGCATGTTAGTAAAAACCTATACACAGCTAACTGCATGTTAGTAAATCCCATCCACAGCTAACTGCTTGTTAGTAAAACTTATACACAGCTGACTGCATGTTAGTAAAACCCATCCACAGCTAACTGTGTGTTAGTAAAACCTATACACAGCAAACTGTGTTAGTAAAACCCATCCACAGCTAACTACATGTTACTGTTAATAAACTATATGAACAGCTAACTGTGTGTTAGTAAAACCGATGTGTAAGTTAGCATGTCTTAGTAAACCCTGCATACAACTGCGCCCTCTGCCTTCCCCGTCTGCGTAAATACAACTTTGCGCATGCACAGAGGCAGACGCAGCTCTGAGATCCTGCTAACACCCTAGCATTAAGATACGATGGTAGTAATAACAATATATATATATATATATATATATATGTGTATATATATAAACACACCAAACAACTGGTCACGTGGGTGGTAACGAGGAGCCATGCGCCACACAGCGGCCATGTTGGAATGGTACCATGTCCCAAGTTCAGTCCAGACGCCATATTTCAGAGTTTGCGCTAAAATGTACGCGCGCAGTGTGGGGCCATGCATCACGTCTCGCTATTTGTTCTACAGTGGCTTCTTGATGCCCTTATACCGGTTGGTTGGTTGTTGGAGTTTTATGTCCTGGGAACATCTAAGGTCATAACATCAGGATGGGTACCGACTTGTAGCAGTGCGCAGTCATGGTGACTTTATAGTGCTGCACTACTGGAAAATCAGACCACTGGTACCATGACCCGATATCCCACTCAGTCACATTATCCTGACACTGCGCTCATCAGTCCTTGCCTCATCCTTATAATGCTGAGTGCCAGGCTAGGAAGCGACAAGAATAAATTTTGAAGTCATTGGTTTGATTCGACCAGGAACCGAACACCAGATCTCCCGCATGCGAGGCCCACGCTCTACCGATTCGGCTACCTCATGCAGTCCCCTTCTACCGGAGAGCAATGGCCGAATTGGTGAGAGCGCAGACTTCCCATGTGGAAAGTTGGGAGTTTGAAACCCGGCCGAGTCAAATCAATAACTTACTAAATTTATACTTATCGTTACCTAGCCTGGTGGTTGGCGTTACTGGGATAAGGCATGGACTGGTTAGTTTAGTGTCAGGATAATGTGACTGAGTGAGAAATTGGGTCATGCTGCTGACGGTCTGGTCTCCCAGTGGGGTAGAACTATATAAAATTGCCATCAGGGCACACTGTCACAAGTCGGTAAGTCGTGGGACCGATCCCCGGCCAAGTCTAATCGAAGAGTGCGAGAAAAGTCGGTTGATGCGTGTCGCTACCTCGCCTGACGATTTTCATTACTATTAGTATTACAGTAAGGCAACGACTGGCTCGTATTGCTGAGTGGCATGGTAATCGCGACTGAGTGGTGATATCGTGTCATGGTGCCACTCGTTAGGTATCCCAGTGGAGCAGCACTGTTGCCACACTCCTTTCCACTTCTTGTCACACTTATGCCCACACTGTTTTCTACCCTTCTTGCCACACTTCTTTCCACTTCTCATCACACTTCTGCCCACAACTCTTTTTATGCTTCTTGCCACACTTTATGTCACACTTACTGCCACACTTCTTTCCACACTGCTTTCCATACTTCTTGCCACACTCCAACTACGCACTCTTCTGGCTTAATCATCACAAAATTAGTTCCGCGACATTTTATTCACCCGGCATATAGAATAACATTTGCTTCATTTTGAATACTTTCATTTTGTTTGAATTTTATTGGCTTTGTAATGTATATTTTAATATGCCTATATTATTACCAATGGAACGGCGCTACCTGGTTTCGTTCCATGATTCCTCACTAGATGGAACTGGCGCCTCTGCCATTCCATCCACATTGGCTTGGATAGGGGGCGCCACCTACCACTCTAATACTATAAGTAGCCCACTCCCCACACACATCACCACTCGCCCGATTTTCACATTTAACTTAAGTTGCAATGTCCGATGGTTTTGAGTTTCTGCAATTGTCTCAGATAAATAGTAGGTTGAGCATTATATTCTACCTTACTTTGATTTGAAGTAAGTTTAATATAAATTAAATGACTAACTTGGAAAGATATTTGAAGGGTAAACATGCTAAATTAATTTTGGCATGCTTGTCTAAAGTCTGACCCTCACAAGCTTCAGAAGTAACAAGTTCTATTATATTGACATAGTTATGGTATGTCCTTCAATGTAGCAACAAATGCTAAATAAGTGCATGAGTATATGAGCCTGTCTCAAAAGGTGATAAGTAATATGGGACAAAACGTTGTCCATTGTAACGATCAACATATACATTTGCTCAAGATAAACTGATTTGTTTTTTACATGGTGTTTCATAATCCCAATAGAATACATATTGATTTGAAGCATATGTCCTTGTGTTTTCAGTGTAACCGTTTCTGTGCTGTTTTGTGTCAATCATTACACCGGACAAAAAAAGAAGTTTTGAGACATGCTAAGTTGGACTATATAGGATTAAATGTAGATACGCGTTTTGCTTTCGAAGATTTGATGGTTTCATTGGACAGCTTTAAACACTAATTGTCATAGGAGTAAATCCTTTATTTAGCTCTAATATAAAAGTGCCTCTCACAGATGTGTTATAAAGCTTGTAGTAATCTTATTTTCCCCCTTAAACAATATCTATGAACCGAACATTTCCTTACTTTACCTACCTATCTGTCATTTTTTGTTGTCGTTGATTTTTTATCTTTGTTTTTGTGGTTTTTTTTGGTCTTTTTTGGGGGGTTTTGTGGTGGGAGGGGGGGGGAACTGTTACTTTGAACATAACAGTTGTTGTTAGGCCTACTCTATTGCCTACAACCTGGAGCAGCGTCAGTAAGAACTGTGTCACGGTTTGGAAACAATTATGCACATGTTTGTGCTAACATTGTGTGATATATTTTAGTGTGTCTTCTTGCATCTACTCCCCCCCCCCCCTCCGCACCACGCACACTCATACACTCACAAGCAATACAAACACATACACACAGCCACACACAGGTACAAGCCAAACATAGGAGCAGTATGCTGAAACACTATTTTCCCACACGTTGAACACATGACATCCCCCTCCACCCCCCCACCCCAGCAACTATCATAAACCTTGGATTAATCATCACTTCTGTATGTAAGGCAACAAGTAAGCAATCAAGCAATATACTTGGACCCTTTATCTGTCCTACTCTTACTTTAAACAAGTATATTCGTAAATAAATAAATATATAATTAAATATTTTTTTAAAGAAAAAGAAAAAAGTATTATTGTTGTTGTTGTTATTATTATTATTATTATTATTATTATTATTATTTTATTTATTATTATTATTATTATTATTATTATTATTAAAGTTGCATAGTCCGAGAATTTTGATTTTCGTTCAAATTTATTTTAGATGAATATATTAAGTTGGTCGTTATCAATATCATCTACCTTACTTTAGTTTGAAGGACCTTTTACTTTAAATGGAGCGCCCGTCTCCCATGCTGGTAGATCGTGGGGTCGTGGGTTCGAACCCTGGTCGAGTCAAACCAATGACTTAAAAATTGATATTTGTCGGTTCCTAGCCAGGCGCTCGGCATTATTAGGACAGGGGAAGGACTGGTGTGCTCAGTGTCAGGATAATGTGACTGAGTGGGGTACCAGGTCATGGTGCCGGCGGCCTGGTTTCCCAGTGGGACATCACTATAAATTTGCCATGAGTGCACACTGTCACAAGTCGGTACCCATCCTGGTATGACCTCAGATGTTGCTAGGACGTAAAACAACAACAAACAAACAAACTTTAAATGGATAAGTTTGGCGATATTTGAAGTGTGAACATGCCAAGTTAGTTTTGGGGTGCGGTCATACAGGAATGAAGAGTGTCAAAAGCTATGTCAGGTGGCGCCAGAATCGTGTTTTGCTTTGGGACAGTAGTTAGTCCACAGTGAATAACCATGTTCGTACAGTACGCCCCGCGAGCGACATAATTTATGGTGATCTGTATGTTATTGATATTCGCCTAATAAATTATACATCATATGTGTATATATATATATATGTGTTTTACCTCGGTATACAGCCTCAGGCTAGCCTCAGGCTAGGGAGAAGGAAGCATGTGAGGTACCAGCAATTAGCATATACAACTCACGACTGGATTACGTGTCGTTGGGTTGCTCCGGCAAATTTAGTCTACATACAAGCAAATACGCAGTAAGTATCATAAAAACTGTGGTTAGCTTAATTATGATGCATTAGAGCATCATTATGGAAAGTTTAGACTTTCTTTGGTCCATTTTGGACGAGTTATTTGGTTATAAAAAACCAAGGATAGAATTCCTTCTCGAAGGATTGAAACCGGTCATTAGCGGTTCTGTCAACACCCGAGTCACCGTGTGATTATGGGTAGAGATGTGGGCTCTGCCTCGTCTCCTGTGGAAATTCTCTCGTACTCTAATAGAGAGTAATGTTGGAGATGCTCCTGGGTTTCTTTTATAGACTCCCCACAAACTTTTTCAGGCGTTTCTCCGAGTTTCGTAGCATTTTCTCCAACTTGTTGACGTTGTAGTCACAGGTGGGAGAAGTGTGCGGGACAGAGGGATGGGCGGGCCGATACACTGGTCCCGACCCCGCGTAAGGTTTGGGCTTGACCCACAACCCACGCACAAATTTAGCTTATTACGCCTGTGTTATAACGGTATAAACACGTTCTAAAAAAAAACCACAGGCAGAGCAGGGGAGGGAGGCGACTGGTTCCGGTGACATCCAAGGCAGAAGTGGGTCCACTGATTCCAGAACCCCAGGGAAGGGGAGGAGGAGGGGGGCGGAGGCGCCACCTAGCGGATTCGAACCCACCGGGACCAGTGCTTCAATAATTCCCAGAACACCAGGGGGAGGCACTGCACTTCACCTACACCGGCATATCGAGGATATGCGCGTGAATAAACACGTTCTCTGACACCAATAGATGTCCAAATAAGTTTGAAACAACCATATTGTGACATATATATATACCGGGACTGACCAAAAATCTTTGTTTCAGCTCCCGATGGCCACGAGAATGCAACGAGAAAATAAGTTGCACCCACCACGCCCTGCCACGTCTATCCCGTTGGTGTACCATTACGGGAAAATCATAGTATCCATTGTATTGAAAGATCATTTTTATCCTGAATAAGTAGGTTAAAATTGCTGGTACCTCACGTGCTTCCTTCTCCCTAGCCCACGTCTACCCGAGGCTTATACCTCGGGAAAACAACAGTTATCCATCATCTATACCCAGGTAAGATTCGTATAACTATACTATATATGTATATACACATGTGTGTATTATATTATATATAATCTATTATATACATATAAACGATCAGAGAATTATTTAATTATTTATTAGGTGATTCACGCGAGTATATTATTAACAAACCGCCGTCGTCCAGCCGCTTTGCTGTGGACCTACTGGGCCCAGCAGCTTCCGATGCCTCTCGCTGTATTTGAATCATCAGTTGCCGCTCGTTTTTTGCCCGGAGTTGAATAAACGAACCAACCCAATCTGCTGGTCTCCTTGTCATTTCGTAGGGGAGTCTTATATGTATATTATATATAATCTATTATATACAGATAAATGCTCGGAGAATTATTTATTATTTATTAGTGTCGATTCTAACCGACTGAATATTGGCCAATCGCCGTCGTCCGCTGTCCCCTGCTGCGTTGCTGCGGCCCTCGACGCGGCCCGATCGGTTTGAATCGTCACTTGCCTCCTGCGGCTCCCTTTGGCATTTATCGCTCAGCCCGGAGTCAATAAACGAACCAACCCAATCTGCCGTCTCTCTCTTCAATTCGTAGGGGAGGCTTATATATATATATATATGTATATGCATGTCTATATAGTGTATATGTATATATATATATATATACATATATGCATATTTATGTATATATTTATATGTATATATACGTATATATTATATACACACACACTCATACGACTCGACTGGCAGGGAAGAATCTGTCAGGGAAGAGTCAACTATGGAACACATTTATCAAGTTTATAAAGTTCACTCTGACTGGCCGTGTATGTATGTGTAGGCCTGCACCTGAAACAGCTGAGGGGGTGAAGGGGTGAGGGTGGGGGTGTGGTAGGGTGGGGGTAGGGTAGGGGGTGGCAGGGTGGGGCGACGGTAGAGGGGGGGGGGGTCGGTGGAACAGCATCACAGCTGGCTTTCCTACATTTTGCCTCCCCACACCCACACCCTCCCCAAACCTGCCCTTTGTGGTGCAGCCTCGAATTGAACATTTGTTTCAGTGAATAATCTAACAGCCGTGCACCCTGTTCACCCCGTTGATGTCATACACTTGCCTTTCATGCACAAAATGTCATCTGCTTGGTATGCCCAACTCAAAGCCTTACGTTCCAATGTCGTCTGCTCTTATCAGTGATCACCTTTATAATCGACAAATGACCATTTTCGTCACATATCGATTTTGATCGATGAAGACTATTTAATTATCCTTTAGTGGGTATGATTGACAGAAGGCGATGATTAAATTTGTACAATCCAATGAAGACGTCAGATTTTCTGAAACCTATATGCTCACCTACATTTGATCCGCCTCCTCCTCCTCCTCCTTCTCCTCCTACTACTACTCCTACGACTACTACTCCTCCTACTACTACTACTACTCCACTACTACTACAATTCCTCCTACTACTAATACTACTAATACTACTCCTCCTACTACTACTACAACTCCTACTCCTCCTCCTACTACTCCTCCTCCTACTACTACTACTCCTACTACTACTACTCCTACTACTACTCCTACTACTACTACTCCTACTACTACTACTACAACTCCTTCTACTCCTGGTCCTGCTCCTCCTACTACTACTCCTCCTCGTCCTACTACTACCACTACTCCTACTACTACTACAACTCCTCCTACTACTACTACTACTAGTACTCCTACTACTACCTCAACTCCTACCACTACTACTCCTACTACTACTACTACAACTCATCCTACTACTATTACTACTACTACTACTCCTACTAATACTACTGCTACTACTACTACTAGTACTACTACTACAACTCCTACAACTATTACTACTACTACTCCTACTACTACTACTACTACTACTACTACAACAACTCCTACTACTACTAGTAGTACTACTGCTACTACTACTACTACTACTACTACTACTACTACTACTACAACAACTCCTCCTACTACTACTACTATTAATAACGTATTTATTTAAACATGTTCATTGTACATACAAGTTGATATTTACATCAGTAGTGTTCCACATGAAAAAGGAGAAAGCAGAAGTACAATACTTATAAGGCGCTTTCCCCAGCTTAAAAATAACACATATACATTACTAATTCCTACTTATCCAACTTATATCATAGTGTATTTGGTAAATATTGATTGCTAGATAGAACTTTTGAAGGCATCAATTTAATATTTATTGTCACTGCTGAAGCATATGATGTTCAGTGATTGGATGTGTATGCCATTATTATTTGGCATGTTTTTACATGAAATATCTTCAAAGTTAGCCCTTTAAGAGCAAAGTTACTTCAAACTGAAAAAAAATTAAATTATGAGGATGAACCTAATAGTTGTCGATTATAAAGGTGATCACTGATCAGAGCAGACGGCATTGGAATGTAAGGCTTTGAGTCGGGCCCACCGAGCAGACGACATTTAGTGCACGAAAGGCAAGTAAGTGTATGACATCATCGGGGTGGGCAGGGTGCACGGCTGTTAGATTATTCACTGAAACAAATGTTCAATTCGAGGCTGCACCACAAAGGGCAGGTTTGGGGAGGGTGTGGGTGTGGGTGGGGGGGGGGGTAAGATTTAGGAAAGCCAGCTGTGATGCTCTTCCACAGACCCCCCCCCCCCCCCATACATTGTAAAAAATCATGGCTGAAACTCAAAACCATCAGATAATGCAACTTTAAAGCTGCATAGTCCGATGACAGTAACACATTTTCAAAACCAAAACACTTCCCTGGATTTGATCTTACATATCTAACTTAGATACTGGTGCACTTATTAAACATATATTGCTGCATAGAAGGCACTAAGCCAATTTAATAGAACTTGTTAAGGCTGAAGCCTACGGTGTCAGATTTTGACACGCTTGCTCACATTAATTAGGCATGTTTTCACTTCAAATTTCTCCAAAGTTAACCATGTAATTACTTAAAACTGAAGTAAAATAGATTATAATATAATGACTACATTAAATTTATCTCAGAAAATGGAGGAAACTGAAAAAAACACAATATCGGACTATGTAACTTCAACCAAAGCAGACAGCCCAGTGGTAATACTGTTAGCATTGAATGGTTGGTTGATTCTTGACGTTTCACATCCTGACAACATCTAAGGTCATATCAGGATGGGTGCCGACTTGTGACAGTGCGCACTCATGGCGAGTTTATAGTTTTGTTTGTTTATTGTTGTTTTACGTCCTAGCAACATCTAAGGTCATATCAGGACAGGTACTGACTTGGGACAGTGTGCACTCATGGCGACTTTATAGTGCTGCCCCACTGGGAGACACTTTATAGTGCTGCCCAACTGGGAAATCAGGCTGCCAGCACCATGATCCAATATCCCACTCAGTCACATTATCCTGACGCTGAGCTAACCAGTCCTTGCCCTGTCCTATTAATACCGAGCGCCAGGCTAGGAAGTGACAAGTATCAATTTCGTAAGTCATTGGTTTGACTCGACCGGTAACCAAACTCACAATCTCCCGCATGTGCTCTACCGACTCGGCCACCGCGCCCGGTAACATTAAAGTTGCATAGTCCGATGGTTTTGAATTTCTGCCATTTTGATTTAATTGGTTGTTATAACCTACCTTACTTTAGTTTGAAGTAACTTTCATTTTGAATGGCTAACTTTTGAGATATTTGAAGTGCAAACATCCTAAATTGATTTTGGCAAGCACGCCAAAACTCTGACACCATAGGCTTATGCAGTAACAGGTTCTATTAAATTTACTCAGTATGGCCTTCTATGTGGCAACAAATGTTTAATAAGTGCACCAATATCTAAGTTAGATATGTAGAATAAAATCTAGGTGAGTGTTTTTGTTTAGAAAATTTGATGCTTCGTCGGACTATGCAGCTTTAAATGTGTTAATAGAATAGAAAGGCTCAGGGGTAGGGTGTCCCACGGACTGACAGCCTTGTCAACACTAGGTGGGCTTTTTTTCTCTTCTCTCTTTTCTTTTCTTTTATTTACGGGTGTGGATTGAGCATGTTGTGACAGAAGTGTACACAGTCTGGTCTAAATAAGTCTATACGTAAAGTCTCCACTGCCACCTGTCACCCATTATAAGATACACCAACAGTTCTTATGTTAATTGAGTGTGTGTGGTGGTGGTGTGAAGGGGGGGGGGGATTGTGCGAGGATGTATTTATCAGTGACGCATCCTAATACTTTTACTATTTAAAACAATAATAATATTAATAACAATAGCAATTTGTGTGTTTGAGATAACTTATATATATATATATATATATATATATATATATGTATATATATATATATATATAATATATATATATATATATATATATATATATGTGCTCTATAATCTATTATGGGAATATAAACAAGGACACTACCCCCTAGCAGTTCTCTCCCTTACTTACTCTATACCCTAATGTCACTAAGCTATTACTACCATAGGACTAGGTTAGTTCCTTCATTCTCCACTGCACTGCCACCTGTGAGCAGCTCATGACCGCATGATACCAGCTGCGCCTGGTCACTACCACTACCGCTCCCTCTATATAGAACTGTGGTTTTGAGATAACCGAATTATATATATCCTACATATTAATATGTAGGTTATATATAAACAAACATATTAATATTGTTTGTTGTTGTTTTACGTCCTACCAACATCTATGGTCATATCAGGACGGGTACCGACTTGTGACAGTGCGCACTCATGGCGACTTTATAGTGCTGCCCCACTGGGAAACCAGGTCACCATGACCTGATATCCCACTCAGTCACATTGTCCTGACACTAAGCCAACCAGTCCTTGCCTTATCCTAATAATGCCGAGCGCCGGGCTAGGAATCGACAAGTATAATTTTTTAAGTCATCGGTTTGACTCGACCAGGATTCGAACCCACAAACTCATGTGTTCGGTTCTCCCGATCTCCCAAAACAGGAGATGGACGCTCTATTCATTCGGCCACCCCGTCTGGTCAACTATTAATAAGGTATCTAAGTATTCTAAGTGGAATATGTCGGATCAAATCTAGATAAATGTTTTGGTTTCGAAAAATTGATGCATTCATCAGTCTAGGCAGTTTTCTGCGCAGTATTTGACTATTTAGTATTAAGGTCAGTCAACACTCATGACACCCCCCCCCCCCCTCCATCCCCCCTCACTCCTCTTTCCAGTGACATGATCTAGTAGAGTGATGTAGAAAGTTTCATGAACCAGGACTGAATTATCTTAATGCGCGCAAGTCGCTAATTACCGAGAAGGGTCGCAATTGACCAATTATAATTGACCGATTTCTCACTTGTGCGGTGCCACCATCTATTGCGTCTAGCCTCGCTTTCGAATGCAATCAAAGTCACTGCTGAGAGATCTGCGGTTGCACTAAATGCCTCGTGAACCACTGGAGGCGCAGATCTATACACTCACCCGTGCAATTGTAATTTACGGCCAAATATGTATTGAATCAAATCTAGATAAGTGTTTTGACAAGTTGATGCTTTCATCCAGGGTTTGTACGGGTCCTTGACAACCTGGAAAGTCTTGGAATTTGATAATTCAGGATTCCAGGCCCGGAGAGTGCTGCCAGGCCGGGGAAGTGCTGCCAGGCCTGGAAAGTGCTGCCAGGCCTGGGAAGTGCTGCCAGGCCTG
Organism: Branchipolynoe longqiensis; assembly: GCA_030323885.1. Lineage (NCBI taxonomy): Eukaryota > Metazoa > Annelida > Polychaeta > Phyllodocida > Polynoidae > Branchipolynoe > Branchipolynoe longqiensis. Next base: position 70,326,523 of record CM059195.1, read on the forward strand.
GGAAGTGCTGCCAGGCCTGGGAAGTGCTGCCAAGCCTGGAAAGTGCTGGAATGTGTTTAAAGATCATTGAAAGTCCTTAAAAATGGAAAAGATCTTGACCATATTTTTTTTAAGGCCTATTTTCGCCAACATGCCCAAACATTAATTGGTGATGTTTTGTATTAAAAGTGATTTTTGTGGGTTTGTTATCCTACCTCTTGATTTTTTTATATATTAAAACCATACATATAGTCATTTTGTTATTTCTCATGCTTATGCACAATTCACATCTTATTACCCAGCGAATTGACTATGAATACAGCTGTGTTTCGGGAACTTTAATTTAATAAACGTCTTAACAGCGTCCTGGAATTTTGCACTGAAAGGTCCTTGAAAGTCCTGGAATTTGATATGTCAAAATGGGTATGGGCCCTGTCATCGGACTGTGCAGCTTTAACTGGAGCAGGCAGACATTGAGGTCTCTGACAGACCTGTCACCGACAGACCTGTCAGTGTCACCGTAACGTCACGGAGGCACGAAAGGGTAACATGTTATTAGGTCGTCGTCTGCTCTCAGGAAATGTCTGCTCGGGCCATGTAGTTCGCTCAAATGTTGTCTGCTCTGGTCATGTAGTTCGCTCAAATACTGTCTGCTCTGGTCATGAAGTTCGCTAAAATGTTGTCTGCTCTGGTCATGTAGTTCGCTCAAATAGCGTCTGTGCTGGTCATGAAGTTCGCTAAAATGTTGTCTGCTCTGGTTATGAAGTTCGCTCAAATATCATCTGCTCTGGTCATGAAGTTCGCTAAAATGTTGTCTGCTCTGGTTATGAAATTCGCTAAAATGTTGTCTGCTCAGGTCATGTAGTTCTATAAAATGCTGTCTGCTACTCGTAGATGTAGCTTGAGTATGGTGGAATCAGATATCGAATGTTTCAGTAAAAAATGTGTCAAAATGTTGTCTGTTGTGGTAATCTAATAAATCTACTGAAATAGTCAAATATTGTCTGTTGTGCTAATCTATTAAATCCATTGAAATAGTCAAATGTCGTCTGTTGTGGTAATCTATTAAATCCACTGAAATAGTCAAATGTTGTCTGTTGTGGTAATCTATTAAATCCACTGAAATAGTCAAATGTCATCTGTTGTGGTAATCTATTAAATCCACTGAAATAGTAAAAATGTTGTCTGTTGTGGTAATCTATTAAAGCCACTGAAATAGTACAATCTTGTCGGTTGTGGTAATCTATTAAATCCACTGAAATAGTAAAACTAAAAGTACTAACACATTTCTTTTGTTGTGGTAATCTATTAATATAGTAAAATGTCATCTGATATTGGTAGATATGGGTTGGTTCGAGTACGGTCGACTATGATATTGAATATTTCAACTGAAAATCGTCTGCGTTCACGAAGGGAAGGCGGGGGATTTCTTGAAACATGTAATTTGTAAATGTCGTCTGCTGTCAAATTGTTGGGCAGCAATAGGCGGGAATGCGCCTCTGGAATATCGGAAGGTTTTGCGTGCGATGAAAGGGAGTCTCTTTTGTGTTATTGCTTTCTTTGTTGTTTTAAATTGTTAACGGTCCTAAGCAAAAAATGAATTGTACATTACCAGACAATCGTTAAGAATCAATAGTCATTAAAAGAACGGCCAATATAAACTAACCATAAAACTCTCCCGGGCCCGACGGAAGCCTAACTACTGAAGATGGCCGCCGCGCATGGGAAACCAGCCGTGGTTTTAGTTCCCGCTTCCCACACCAGGGGGCAGTAGTGTATCGGCGCTGGCGCCACTGGTCTAAAAACCATGGCGGCCAGCGTTCCCACCAGCAACAGTACATTCAGAATGGCAATGTCGAAGACTATGATTGCTATGTGGATTTCAATCATTATGATGATGATGATAATGTTGATGAGGAGGAGGAGGAAGAGGAGGAGGAGGAGGAGAAGGTGATGACCTAGCATAGCAACAATACCAGGTTTCAATGGACAACATTTAGAATGGCAATGTCGACGACTAATACTAATAATAGTAATAGTGCTATGTGAATTTCAATAATGATGATGATAGTAATAATAATGTTGAGGAGGAGGAAGAAGACGAGGAGGATTTGTTTGTTTGTTGTTGTTTTACGTCCTAGCAACATCTAAGGTCATATCAGGACGGGGAGACGAGGAGGAAGAGGAGGATGAGAAGGTGATGACCTAGCATAGCAACAATACTAGTTTTCAATGGACAACATTTAGAATGGCAATGTCGAAGGCTAATACTGGTATGTGGATTTCAATAATGATGATGGTGATAATAATAATATTGATGATAATGATGAGGGGGGAGGAGGAGAAAAAGGAGGAGAAGAAGTTGATGGCGTAGCATAGCAACAATACCGGTTTTCAATGGACAACATTTAGAATGCCAATGTCGAAGGCCAATAGTAATACTGGTATGTGGATTTCAATAATGATGATAATAATAATAATGTTGATGAGGAGGAGGAGGAAAAGGAGGTTGAGCAGGAGGGGGAGAAGATGATGGCCTAGCATAGCAACAATACCAGTTTTCAATGGACATTTAGAATGGCAATGTCGAAGACTAATACTGGTATGTGGATTTCAATAATGATGATGGTGATAATAATAATATTGATGATGATGAGGGGAGGAGGAGGAGAAAAAGAAGGAGGAGGAGGAGAAGGTAATGACCTAGCATTGCAACAATTCCAGTTTTCAAAGAAAAACCCTGCACCCAGGACAACATTGGCCTGACATACACAGGTGTCCTGTCATCGGAGGGCTGTCACGTGACACATTCCGTGCGCACATTAAAGTTGCATAGTCCGATGGTTTTGAGTTTCTGGAACTTTCTGTGATAAATATGTTAAATTGACCACTATAACCTACCTTATTTTAGGTTCAAGTAAATTTTATTTTAAATGACTAAATTTTGAGATATTTGAAGTGCAACCATGCATTTAATTTTGGCAAGCACGCCAAGACTCTGACACCACAGGCTCCTGTAGTAATAGGTTCTCTTAAATTGTGTCAGTATTTCCTTCAATGTGTACCAGTGTTTACTAAGTGTACCAGTATCTAAGTTAGATATGTAGAATTAAATCTAGATAATTGCTTTGGTTTTGAAAATTTGATGTTTTCATCGGACTATGCAGCTTTAAGTTGAACTGTTCGCGCGTGACAGCGATTTGCCGATCACAGGGATGTGTATGTAACACGCTGCATTCTTTCCACGCACAGATGCAAATACATTATTTACATATGCCACCACACATGACATACCACCGAGCTACACACCAAGCACACCCACACTTACATACACACACACATTAGAAATATAATCTACCCACACATGTACCACACAATCTCACGTTAGCTCTGTTGTGTTGTAATAATTGAATTTGTCTACTATGCGGTTGAATAGAGCAGGCTTCACTATCATCAATACCTTCATCATCATCATCATGCTGTCGGTCGCGATGCGACAAAGACTGCTTTCATTACTTGACTGCTGCTCTCCATTTAGCTCTCTGCTGTGAGAGTTGTGTCCATGAGTCGGTCTTAATGTCTCTCAGCTTCAGGTTTCTCTTGATGGTATCCTTGAACCGGAGACGAGGGTGCCCTCGCTTTCTGTAGCCAGAAGACTGTTGAGAATAGAGGATCTGCTTTGGTAGCCTGTCTGATGACATCCTCATGAGGTGTCCAGTCCAGTCCACCGGAGATTCTTTTTGATCAGAAGATCTTCCATAGAGGGCAGCCCCGTCCGTTCGATTATTTCCTTATTTGTCACTTTGTCCTTCCAGGTTAGCCTCATGATTGAACGCAGATGTCGTCATCTGCGTTCAATACCTTATTTGTTTATTTATTTATTTATTTATTTATTGCACACATGTTACTTTGATACAATGATGCCTTCTGTTCGGTCAAATAACACCAGTACAATATGAAGTCAGTAGAATATATTTCTGTAGCGAATATTGCAAGTTTTGTTTGGGCTTTACCTCTTAGCAACATGTAAGGTTATATCAGGATGGGTACCAACTTGTGACAGTGTGTATTTCATGCCTTTATAGTGCCGCCTTACTGGGATACAGGACAATCAACACTTTGACACAATATCCCACTCAGTCACATTATCCTGACACTGAGCAAACAAGTCCTTGCCGTATCCTAGAAGTGTCCAGTGCCAGGCTAGGTTGTGACAAGTATAAATTTGATAAGTCATCGGTTTGACTCGGCCAGGGTTCTGAATCAAATCCACGATCTCTCCCCCCCCCCCCCTCCCCGCCACACACACCGGAAGCCAGCAAAGTGCTCCTACCGATTCGGCCACCGTGTCCAGTCCCATAACGAATAACGAATAACAAAACAAATATTGTACATGTGTGTTCAAACATGAAAGCCATGATTTAAAGTATATTTTTACCCGCCCACCCACTGGAAAATATTATATAGGCTCCCCCTATATGCAGAGATGCCAACGGGTCCGATTTTGTAGGAAGGCTACCGATTTTGGCTATTCTCTTCCGATATTACGATTCCATGTGCAAATCTTCCGATTTTCACTCTCACCCACCTAAAAAAACAAATCAGCTAATTTTATGAAATGCAAAATCAGCTATTTACGGTGGCTTAAAAATGTCAGCAACCCAATGTGGCAAGCAGATCATAGAAAATGACACATAGACATGGGATACGTGGTGGGACTTGTGTAAAAAAAGGTATATATTATATATTGTATGATTATACTATGTGATGATATATATGTCCGATTAGCGTGCCGTGTGTTTCTGCACAAAAACTTATCTTCCTAATAAAATGTTAAAATCTTCTTATTTTTTGGTCAAGGAATATCGGCATCTCTCTGCCTATGTAGAATCGTGTATTTCGAGTACAGTAAAACCTCTCTAAATCGACCGACCATGGGACTGACTTTAAGTGGTACATTTAGGGAGGTGGTCGGTTTAGAGAGTTAGCAGGTTAGAATATCCTTACAATGGTATTTTGGACCCAAATAAAGCGATCGATATAGGGGAGTGGTCGATCTGTGGAGGGGTCGTAATAGAGAGGTTTTACTGTATAGTGTACAAGGGTGACGGTAGATCGGCAAGGTGCGTGTGTATAGGTGTGTGTTATGTATACATAGGTGTGTGTGTTATGTGGATGGGTGTGTGTGTGTTATGTATGTATGTGTGTCATCATCATCATCATCATGCTGTCGGTCGCGATGCGACAAAAACTGCTTTCATTACTTGACTGCCGCTCTCCATTCTTTTGTGCGGTTGTACATTTCATGAAAGCTGCCTGCAAAAGTTTTGAAGTGCTGCTGGCTTTTGCAAGTTACCAGCGGCACTCTCTCGGGGAGCAAATAGAGGTTTCACACCGGCAAGAACATGTCAAGACAGGCGCAAAACTATTTGTCCCTGCAGTGGCTGGACGGGAGATGTTGGGAGTTCTATACATCAACCGCCCTTAATGCTGCCACAGTGACATGGCTTTCTGTTTCGGGTTTGCTCCCTTAGCCTTCGGTTCTGTCAAGAACCTGTACCAGAAGGCAGTGGTTTACAACCCTGCAGGGCAGGGGCGTTAAACTCCCTGAGGTATTGCTATACCTGCAATACCTGCATACCATTTGTGTGTGTGGGGGGGGGGGTGTTATTATGTATGTGGGTGGGTGAGTGGTTGGGCATGTATGTATGTGTGTGTTATTATGTATGTATGTGGGTGTGTGTGTGGGTGTGTGTTATTATGTATGTGGGTGGGTGAGTGGGTGGGTGTCTATGTGGGTGTGTTATTATGTATGTGGGTGGGTGAGTGGTTGGGTGTGTATGTGTGTGTTATTATGTATGTGGTTGAGTGAGTGGTTGGGTGTGTATGTGTTATTATGTGTGTGTGTGGGTGAGTGGTTGGGTCTGTATGTGTGTGTTATTATGTGTGTGGGTGGGTGAGTGGTTGGGTGTGTATCTGTGTGTTATTATGTGTGTGGGTGTGTGAGTGGTTGGGTGTGTATGTGTGTGTTATTATGTATGTGGGTGGGTGAGTGGTTGGGTGTGGGTGTTATTATGTCTGTGGGTGGGTGAGTGCTTGGGTGTGTATATTATTATGTTTGTGGGTGGGTGAGTGGTTGGGTGAGTGGTTGGGTGTGTATCTGTGTATGTTATTTATGTATTTGGGTGGGTGAGTGGTTGGGTGTGTATGTGTGTGTTATTATGTATGTGGGTGGGTGAGTGGTTGTGTGTGTTATTATGTATGTGGGTGGGTGAGTGGTTGTGTGTGTTATTATGCATGTGTGTGTGTGGGTGAGTGGCTGGGTGTGTATGTGTGTGTGTTATTATGTATGTGGGTGGGTGAGGGATTGGGTGTGTGTGCAAGTGTGTGGGTGTGTGGGTGTGTGCCGGCGGGGTACCGCGGTGAGAAGAGGGAGGGAAGGTTGGCGGGAAGGCGATATGTTGATCACATACGACGGTGGTCGCCGGTGTACAAGTACAGTCTAGACACTGTGTGTGTGGTGTGATTATATATGTGTGTATTACCCCTGTGTGTGTTACCTGTGTGTGTGTGTTACCGGTGTGTACTGTGTGTACACCCACCCTGCGGGCAGTGCAGACAGGACAAGGCAGGGTGTGCGAAGAATAGTGTCACTTTCCCGCCACACCAGGGGGCGTTGTGCTACTGATAGTGATAGTCGTAACGACCCCCTCCCCCACCCCTCCACGTCTCCCCTGCCCTCCCCCCCCCCCCCCTGCCCTCCCCCTCATCCGCCCCTCCCCCCTCCGCTTCCCCCGCCTGCTGCCCTCCTACCCCCTCTCCCCTCCGCATCCCTCTCCATCGCCCCATCCTCCTCCTCCCCCCCCCCCCCCCCCACTAACCCCCCCCCCCCCCCCCCACACACACGTTTACACCCGAACCTCTTTATCCGCACTCTGACGGGCTTAATCTCGACCTGCGCCTAAATAAATCCTCACCCGGCCTTTATCGTTTGATCTGAGCCTCGTTCGGGCAACTCGCATGTTTTGTGTGTCATCAACATTTCTTTCATTTTAAATAATCAGGCAGGGGAAAGAGGGTGGGGGGTGGGTGAGGGGAGGGGGGTGGTGGTGGGGGCGGGATGGGGAGGAGGTTTGGTGGGAGGACTGTCTGTGTTGGGGATGGGGGGGGGGGGGGCGAGCACAAACAAGAAAACCTGGGCTATTTATTATTTTCTTGGGTTGAGATTTGAAATGTTGGGTTAGGTGTGTTAGTATGAGTATTCAATGTGTATTGGTCGTCAGTGATTGGTAGTGGCGTTAATTTCAGTTTTAAAGGTTGAGATAGTGCGTGAGGTTGATTGCATACGTAGGTTTTGAAAGGGAAATGGGATGGACAGAGAGAGAGAGAGAGAGAGAGAGAGAGAAAGGGGGGTCCGGAGTGACTGGGAATGAGCGAGAGCTAGAGGAGAGTTGGTTGTTGGAGTTTCACGTCCTGGCAACAACAGTTAGAAGAGAGAAAGCTATAGAAGAGAGAGCGAGAGAGAGAGAGGGGAGAGAGAGAGGATGGAGAGTGACGGACACGCCAACCAGCTAAACTCGTTTAAAATTCGACGCAATATCAGTCGAATTATGTAAACATACACACACACACATGTACATATACCTCTCGAACTAACAACTGCCGAGTTCACACACAACGGAGATTTTGAAACGAGGTGTAAAATGTTTGAGCAGAAAACGTCGACGTTTTTCCACAATTTCGAACAAAGCAGATGAGATTTTCTCCTGCGCGCCATTTTCTTAGCGCTCATAACCCCTTTCCCCCGACACACACACACACACACACACACATACACAGACACACACATACACACATACACACAGATAGACAGACACACACTCTCTCTATTTCTCTCTCTATTTCTCTCTATTTCTTTCTCTCTCTTTTTCTCTCTCCCCTTCTCTCTCTCTTGGAAACACTGTATCTCTTGGAAATACTCTGGAATTCCTTTTATCTCCTCTCTCAATCACTCACTCTCATACCCAGTTTCAGTCAGTCTCGCTCTCCGACACCCTCTCTCTCAGTCTGATACTCTTCCACACTCTCTGATACCCTCACACTCTCTTTCTTCTCTCGCACTCTAATACACTCCATCTATAACTCTCAACGCTCTCTTTATCTCACACTCTCAGACACTGGCTCTGACACTGTCCCTGACACTGACACTGACACTAACACTGACACTGTCAATGACATTGACTGACATCCTTGCTAACTCTCACGATGGGCATCTCGCGCTCACAATCTCCCTCACTCTCACAATCTATTGCACTCTTAACTCTCTCACTCTCTCATTCTCTCACTCTCATTCTCACTCTTATTCTCACTTTCATTCCCTCACTCTCTCATTCTCGCTCCCATTCTCTCACTTTCTCATTCTCACATTAATATCAGTCTCTCATTCTCTCTCATTCTTACTCTCATTCTCACTCTCATTCTCCCATTCATTCTCCCATTCTCACACTCTTTCATTCTAACACTCTCATTATCGCACTCTCATTCTCGCACTCTCCTCCTCGCACTCTCATTCTCACACTCTCATTCTCACACTCTCTCTCATTCCCACACTCTCTCCCACCGCCTCGGCCGGCATTAGGGCGACACTCCCGCCACCCACCCACCCATCCATCCATCAAAACCGAGACCGCGGCCCGGCGTCGAGCATTCGCAAGTTGACGCAGCTAATTTGCATACGGCCGGCGAGGGGGCGTGGCCGGTCGCAGTGAGTGGCGGGCGGCGCGCCTTCTGACAGCTGCCCATCAAACAGCACCCCGGCCGCAGGCCACGCCCCCCTTGTTTTGTTACATAGCAACGGCCCGTATCCAGGTCGACGCAGGCGCTGCTGGTGACTGGCGGAGGTGCTGACAACTGTCATGGCCGACGAGCAGGCTGTCTGACCTAACACCCGGCTTGCCTGAGCCTAACACCCGGCCCGACTGAGTCTAACGGCCGGCCTGACCGAGCCTAACAGCCGGCACTACTCCCACAGCAACCCGCCCCAATTCTTTCCCGCTGACACCCTTCCCTTATATGATATATAATATACAGCCCTTTATTAATATATAATAGTTTTTTTGTTGTATATACCTCTTTCTTATAATTATTCTTATCATTATTATTTTATATACAATTGTTAATCTAGTCAATTCTCATATATTTTGTTACACACTCCCGTTTAGTTAGTTATACAGCGCTGGTACTGTTGTTGGTGTTGCTGCTGTTGTTGCTGCTGTAGATGTTGCTGCTGTTGTTGCTGTTGTTGTTGCTCTTGTTTGATGCTGCTACGGTATTGTTCAGGCACAGGCAGTGTTCTTTGCGTTATCACTCCTGCTGATGTTGCTGCTGCTGTTGTTGCTTCTATTGCTGTTGTGGTTGTTGTTGCTGCTGTTGTGGGCTGTGTTCTTTTTATTACCAGTCTTTCTGATGTTGCTGTTGCTGCTGTTGTTTCTGCTTCTGTTTCGGCTGTTGTTGCGGCTTGCTGTTAATGCCTCTGGTGTATTGTAGTTGAGGCATGGACAGAGTTCTTTTTGTTATCGTTGTTGCTGCTGTGGCTGCTGTTGCTGTTGCTGCTGCTGTTGTTGATGCCGCTGCTGTAATGTTGTTAAGCACGGACAGTGTTTGTTTCATTACCAGTCTTGCTGGTATTGCTGTTGTTGCTACTGTTTCTGCTGTTGCTGCTGTTGTTGTTGATGCCTGTTCTGTATTGTTATTAAGGCACATGCAGTGTCCTTTTCGTTACCAGTCTTGCTGTGGCTGCTGTTGCTGTTGTTGTTGATGCCTCTCCTGTATTGTTATTAAGGCACATGCAGTGTTCTTGTTGTTACCAGTCTTGCTGTTGTTGTTGCTGCTGTTGTTGTTGCTGCCTTTTCTGTATTGTTATTAAGGCACATGCAGTGTCCTTTTCGTTACCAGTCTTGCTGTTGCTGATGTTGTTGCTGTTGCTGCTGTTGTTGTTGATGCCTCTTCTGTATTGTTATTAAGGCACATGCAGTGTCCTTTTCGTTACCAGTCTTGCTGATGTGGCTATAGTTAATTAAATATGACTGCTACGTTCGCGCCACCCTGCTGTCACTAGTGTCAGGACTACGTAGGGTTGTCTGACACTGAAGGCTTCACATTTTTGTTCACACCACGCGAGTTTGTTGTTCACACTCACGATAAGACGCGGCTCTAAAGCGATCACTCGAGTGTTTTTAAGCGCTTGAGTATATTTCGGAACATGATTTTTTCTTCTTCTATTACGTGTGTGTATGTGTGTATGTGTGTGTGGGGATGTGTGTGTTTGTGTTTTGTGTAGAAGTAGTTGTTGTACTTGTAGTAGCAACAGGTAATTCTCTTTTATAGTTCTCGTAGCTGATTTTATGTTGGGCCTATATATGTGTGGATGCATTTTATGTATGTATGTATGTATGTATGTATGTATGTATGTATATATATGTATGTATGCATGCGTGTATGTATGTATGTATGTATGTAGGTAGGTATGGCTGCTTTAAAAAGAAAAAAAAACACAAAGAAAGCCACACCCAATTAACCCCCCCCCCCCCATCCACACACAAAAATACATCGAATGTGTGGTAATGCCTAGTAATTTAATTGAAGTGGTTATACATATATTTATAAATTTAATTGAAGCGATTATATATACACTTCCATTAAATTGAAGCGGTGATAATTATATATATATATATATATATATATATATATATATATATATATATATATATATAACCATTTAAATTAAAGTTGCATAGTCCGATGGTTTTGAATTTTGACCACTTTTCTGAGATAAATATATTCAACTGATTGGCATAGCCTCCCTTACTTTGGTTTGAAGTAACTTTCATTTTAAATGGTTAAGTTTTGAGATATTTGAAGTGCAAATATGCTAAATTGATTTTGGCAAGCTTGCCAAAACTCTGACACCATAGACTTCAGCAGTAACACTAACAGGTTCTATTAAATTGGCGCTGGATTCTTTTTTTGGTGTGGCAACACGTGTTTAATAAATGCGTCATTATCTAAGTTAGATATGTAGAATCAATTTTAGATAATTACTTTGGTTTTGAAAATTTGATGCTTCATCGGACTATGCGGCTTTAAATTACCATACATTCGTTGTGCTATATGCCATACACGCTTGTAGATAATATATGCAAATATAATACAATATATAATATAGTATATTTAATATAACATAATATATATATACCACATAAATCAAAAATACTATAAATATATAACACTTTTAACACATCGGCTGCGGGGCGTGGTTCTTTGTTGCGCGGCGAACTGGGGTGAAGCAGTTAGTGCGCCGTTTTCCCGCTTGGTGTCTCTACTGTCGTCGCTCCCTGTCAGCGCCGTGTGTCTGATAACTAGCTGTGTGTAGCACACAGGTACTCCTACTACTACTAATACTAAATCAATCAATCAACTAGTAGTACTAGTAGTACTACTAGTTGATTGATTGATTGATGGCCATATCGGGAGCATAGTCCATATTAGTAGTAGTAGTTGTACTACCACTACTAGGAGTAGTGACCAGTCGGGATGGCCGAATGAGTTAGAGCGTCTGTCTCCCGTGTTGGTAGGTCGTGGGTTCGAACCTTGGTCGAGTCAAACCAATGACTTAAAAATTGATACTTGTTGCTTCCTATCCTGGTGCTTGGCATTATTAGGATAGGACAAGGACTGGTTGGCTCAGTGTCAGGATAATGTGACTGAGTGGGATATCAGGTCACGGTGCTGGTGGCCTGATCTTCCAGTGGGGCAGCACTATAAAGTTGCCATGAGTGCGCACTTTCACAAGTCGGTACCCGTCCTGATATGACCTTAGATGTTGCTAGGACATAAAACAACAACAAACAAACAAACTAGTAGTAGTAATATTAATAACTATATGCATCGACATTGTTCTACTTTTACTTAGCTTCTGTTCTAGTTCTCACGCAACATTTACAGCAAATTATTTGTGATTATTCCCTCCTTACCCCGAGCATCCTAGATTTATATGGATAGTGATAAACCATTTATGGTATGTAATGAGAACCGTTGTGTCCTGCCCGCACCTCTGCCGTAGAGTAGGTGGGGGGTGGGGGGGGGGGCGGGGTTCCATGGGCAAGATAAATGTTTGTGTTATATATATAATATATATATATATATATATATGTGTGTGTGTAATATATGTTGTAATATATATACACATATATATATATTATATATATATCTACGCATATATATACATTATATATTATACATATATATATATATAATATAAAATATATATATATATATATATAAATATATATATATATATATATGGATAGTGATAAGCCTGTTATCGCGTTGTAATATCTCTATAGTGTCCTTCTACTACCCCCC
>CM059195.1:70343924-70369060 GCA_030323885.1 Branchipolynoe longqiensis
ATTTATTTTAAATTTAATGTCCGATCATCTCGTTAATCTGACGTTGGGTGCTGGGGAGAAAGCAGTCCGGACTGGCAAGTGGTTCGGTGTATTTGAGAAGTATATAGGGGAGATGGTAATGTTTACAGGGTTCCTTCTGCCATATATATAAATGGAGGGAGATGGGGACTGAGTCGAAAAGACCACCGGCTTCCCGTAGGTAGAAGGTTCGAAGTTAGAATCCTGGCCGAGTCAAACCAATGACGTACAAAATTGATACTAGTCACTACTGTAATACGCCCCTACCATGTTATCTAACTTGGCGGTCTGCATTAATAGGATAGGGCAATGACCGGTTAGCTCAGCATCAGGATAATGTAACTGAGTGGGATATTGGGTCATGGTGCTGGCTGCTTGATTTCTCAGTGGGGGCAGCACGATAAAGTCGCCATCAGTGCGCACTGTGACAAGTCGGTATCCGTCCTGATATGACCTTAGATGTTGCCAGGACGTAAAATTTCAACAACCAACCAACCACAAGCACCCAAGTGTGTGTATCAAAGACAGGGTTGAATGTGGAACCCTCCGGTTACAAATTTGCCGATCATCTGTGCGTTTTGTTTATGGCAAATGTTGTCAGTGAACCATGGATGAAACTGGCTGTGTGAGCGATAAATGGGGGTGGGGGGCACATCGGCTGTCTAATGGGTCTTAATTGTGTGTAATTCAGTTGTAGATTAGGGCAATTCGGGAGCTTGTCCTCTTAATGCTAAGTGGTGCTCTCACCTATGTGGCTCCAGGTGTTAGTACTGGCCACCCTATGTGTGGGTGGTATATTGGTGGCAAATTCAATGCCTGGCGAACCAGGTGCGATAATTTGGTCTCAGTCTCATTTGATGGTTCCTATGATGAGTTTTGCATTATGTCATTTGTCGATGAGTGTCCGGCGACCCTAAGTGCGGGTTGTTTGTGGTACACATGCCCTGTTGGCATTTGTAATGCCTGTTGTACATATTGCAATATTTGGCTTTAATCTCATTGGTTGTCAGTTGTGGCTCTTATGTGTTTTGGAGCAAATAATGTGTAATATTATGTGGGATATAAAATATATATATATATATATATGCCAATATATATTAGTATGTACGTGTGTACATAAATATATATTTAAATGAACGCGGCCACCTGCGGGGAGTAAATGGACTTTTGATTAAAGTCCAAACCATTAATTACCGCCCAGAACAGTGGGGTGGTGAGGGCACCAGTCCCGCACAGGCCCACCATGCGATGAGGAGTGGGCCCTGCGGGTCGGCCTCCGGGGAGAGGCGGATGGAGTTGTATATGGCTTGCAACGAGCAGTGCAGTCATTCGCGGGTGGGGGGGGGGCATGGCGCTTGTCAGCGAGAGTGTGCGCTAGATCGGTGAGGAGGCGCTCAGGCCCCCCCGGGCATCATGAGTCGGCTCGCCGCGTCGGCCACCACGTTGCACACGCGAGGATAGTCGATTGCGTGGTTTGAAGTTGTAGGCGACGGAGGTGTAATATATCTGGTGGAGGTATTCCATCACCAGGGGCTCTCTCGCCGGGCCGCGGTTAATGATGGCGGCCACGGCCTGGTTGTCTGGATGTACCTACACCTTTTTGTTCCTCCAGGTGTGCGCCCAGAGGTGCACCTCCTTGTAGTTGATGGAGAGCTGGTTGGTTTTCCGCCAGTCACCGAACGCCACCGCGAACCAGGCGCCATTCTGATAGCCTCCTGCCCCCTGGAGGCAGGCGTCGGTGGAGATATGGGTGGCGGGGCAGCGTCGAGTAGGGGCATGCACCCGTTGTGGTCACGCGCAAAGAGCGCCCACCAATGCAGATCGTCGCAGATGGCGGCGTTTATGCGGGCGCATTGGGCGGCGCGGTTGAGGATGTCCATCACGTCTAGGAGGCGGCAGAGGTGGGTGCGCCCCCCCGATGTATGACTTGGGCGGCCCAGTTAAGTTTCCCACATATAGGCTGGAGCTCCCGCTTGGTGAGGCTGTGGCGCGCCGGCCTCCGCTATGAGGGCCGTTAGCTTCGCTGGTGGGAGGCCGAGGGTGAACTCGACAGTTTCAATGGTAACGCCCAGGAAGGTTATGCAGGTGCTGGGCCCCACTAGCTTGGTGTAATTGATAGCGAACCCCAGCTCACGCAGGAGCTCCATTAGCTCGTTCAAGATGCGGCGGCAGGTAGTGAGCTGGGGGTGGGTGACAAAAAATTGTTGCAGTAGACTAGCACGTTGTCTCCCCAACCCCTTGCACGCATGATTCCGACGGCTGCCTGCATGAGCTGGTTGAACACTTTGCGCTCGGCGGAGTTGTTTATTGCGTGCCCGGGAGACCGTGAGGTGTCGTGGATGAGGCGGTTCCCGCTGGATTCCTTTGGTATCACCCCCAGGGCGCTGGTTATGTGCGCCGGGCCGGCACACTTGCAGTAACGCCCATTGTCGAGCTCTGATTGTATCTCTCGACTGCTGGGCAGGGGTCGGGGCGCGTAGCCGAGGGATGGTTTGCTGGAAGTCGGGGGCAGCGGAGTAGGGTGCAGTTTTGATGCGGTAATCGTCATGCACACCGGCGCTGATCACCGCGCACGCGGGTGTGTCGGCGGGGGAGCAGCCTGTCCCAGGGCTCTGGTATGAATGCCTCCCCCGACTCACCCTAGTCTTTCTCGTATTTACACTGGGTGTAGGGCCACTTGACCATGTTCACGAAGAGGCGGCAGATGGTCTTGTCGCCTGGGCTGGTGGTCGTGGCTTCAGGGCGCCCCCCCTTGTTGAAGTGCTGGGCGTAGTCATTTATTGCACCCCTGGTCTGTGTGCCGCGCCCCTTGACCGCTGGGTGGGGCGCTGGCTGGGGACGAGCACTTGCATCTCCAGGTAGGTCGCTGGTGCTCGGCTTGCACCTCCCGATACTGGGTGTCATATTTTATGATGGACTGCAGCTGGAGGAGGTGTGCGAAGCGGCACTGGTTAGTCACGGCCCATTCCATCGGTGTGAGGTAGACACACGTGCAGCTGTCCTCTTCCATCTTAAATTGCACCACCCCTGAGGGGGGGGGGGGGTCGAGGACTTGGAGGAACTCTTTGCACTTCTTTGTGACGGGCTCGCGCAGGGCGCAAGGCAGGTAGTCGATGAACCAGTGTGCATTACTGGTCTTGGCACGTATGGTGATATTGTGGCATGGGTCGGGCCCCAGGCATCCGCGGGCCGTGGGGGTGGGGGGCTAATGTATCCCGTGATGCCCGCCGGAGGCACGGTGGGCTCGCCATGCCCCTGGATGGTGGCATCGTCCGCGAGCGCCCTGTCGATCGTCGTAGACGCCCATAGTTGGTTGAACGCCGAGCACGTCTCCAGTATGGCTTTGCGCTCCTGGCGCGCCTTATCGGCATTGCGCTGGAGGTCGGCTGCCGCGGCGCGGTCGACTTGAGCAGGGGTGGGCTGGCTCGCTACTGGAACATCTGGTTCCCTATCGCAGTAAGCGCTTCAGAGGAGGGCGCGTCACGTTGAGTGCGATAAAATCCTTGCGGTTGACAAACTAGGAGGGCTGGGAGGCTGGTGAGCTCCTCCTGCGACATGGTGCCCGTGGTCTTTCGGTTGAGTCTCGCTTGCGATGCCCAGTTGAGGAAGTTGAAATCGCCTGAATCGCCTTCTTCAGCCATAGCTGGGCTGACACAGTCCCGCGGGAGGCTGATATGTGGGTTAGCCGGGGCGGCCAGGCTTAGCAGCTTGGAGCGTGGTGAACCGGGGCACGTGCAATGGCGAATGGCGGTGGTGGTGGCGACAGCGGCGACGACACAACGGCTGGGGCCTCCCCTCGCCTTATCTTAATGGTGCCGTCATGCTGATTAAGCTGCCCATTTGCGCCTGCTGCGCTGCGGCCAGCCCCGGGGTGACCTCGCCGCAACCCGCAGGTTGTGAACTCCCCTGCCTTATCTGGATGGAGCCGACATGTCAATTCGGCCAGGACGAGGGCCGGGCGTGCCCACTCCGGCGCTGCGCATTTAAATCCCAGTGGCTCACCGCTGGGTACATATATATATAATATATAGATATATGTTCACACATATGCACACTGATGCCAACCATAGTGCCTGTCATACACATGCCGATAATTTGGATCAATTGTCATTAAAATCTCATCAATTGTGTTTCTTCTAACATCATTTTCCCATAAACTTTCTGGTATTGTAAGCGTGTGTATATATAGATAATTGTCAACTTTAATGTCTCCTGTACACATCACGAGAATTTGGTTGAAATCTCATTGATTGTCAGTTGTGATTCCTACTATGAGTTTTGCTTCATTTATATTTAGCCATTCTAAGTGCACGGTGTGTGTGTGTGGCGTGTGAGTATATATATAATATATATATAAAATATATATAAAATATATATAAAATAAATATTTAAAAAAATAGATATTAAGTATATATTAAATATATATTAAATATATTAAATATGTATATAATATATAAAATATATATAAAATATATAATACATATGTATTAAATATATATTAAATACATATTAGATATATATTAAATAAATATATATATGCATATTTATATAATCTATAATATTTGAAATATATTGTGCATGTTTAATATATTTAATATATCTAACATTTCATATATTTAATATATTAAACCAAGTTAATATTTTATGTAAGCAGGCATTAATGTTGCAAATGGTGGTAATTTATATATTTAATATAAATTTAATATATATGTATTATATATTTAATATATATTTTTATATTTTTAATACATATTTATATATTTAATATATACTTAATATATACTTTATATGTATTTTATATATATTTTATATATATTATATATATAGTTAACATACATTTAGCATATATTTAACATATATTTGATATAAATAGATGACTATCATTTGCAACTTTAATAACTGCTTTACATCGAAAACTTGGTTGAAAACTTAATTGTAGGTTTTGATTCTTATTGTGAATTTAGCTTAAGAATATCTGCAAGCATATTTACCTTTTTTTAAAATGTGTTGTTCAGAAGTCTGTCACGTTGAAGATCTGGCTTTGCTTTTGCAGAGAATTAGAAACCTCCTCCATCAATGTTTTATTATGGGGGAGGGAGTGGGATGCAAATTGCTGTTATTGACGAGCTGGTTATACTCATCAGTAAAACTTTTCACCGCCATCTTCTAGTAGCATGGCAGAGAATCTTTAGTTAATATATTTGTATGCTGATGTATATGCATTGTAATCCGATATCCAATATTATGAATGTAATGTGTTTATCCATAAAATATAAGCTAATTGTTATACACAGTTTGCAAAGTTTTAGTTACCGGCTACGACATTACCAATAATAAAAGGAAATTGTTACGTGCACAGTGGCCTCCGTACTGTTCATGTGGTGTTCATGTGTAATTGGCCATTTCATCACAATAAGGTCCAGATGAGCCACATCCTGTACTAAGATGACGGATGATTAGATTTAGTATCTGGGATGTTGAATTTTAAATGAAATTTTCTGCTTTTCAGTGAAGAAGGAGATTGTTTAAATGCATAAAAAGGTTTTTTTCTTAAATTTGATGAGATGATAACATGAATAAGTAGTGAATGTGATGGTGAAGTTTGTGGATGGACTGTGAATAGGTTGTGAGTCCCCAGGGTAAGGGTGGGATAATGATGTATCAGGTGCTGATAATGGCTTGACCACTTACCTTGACCATTAGTGTAGCTGTGAGATCCTGTGGTGTTAGGCTTGCTGGACACCAATGTAACAGCGGAAGCCGAAGGAATATATAGCCACCTCAATCACCACTTCCTGAGACATTAGGGACTTTCCATGAGCATTTTTTTATTTCGTTGAACCCCCCCTCCCTCAGCTTCCAACCCCTTTTCTACCCATTATCCTCATTCATTGATTATGTTTATCATATTCGGATCATTAAGTTGTATGTAAACATATTTAATTGACTCTTTTATCATATTGTAATATTTTGAAGCATTCAAGAACTACACAAAGTATACATTTAATGTCATTTATCCATTAAATGCAAGATATTTTAAATTTATTTACAGAATGATAAAGCACTTGAAAATATTCCTCACTAAAACTAAGATTTCATTTATTTGCAAAGCAGCATGACAACATATCAACAATGGTCATACTCTCAGATGTAAACATCATATATAAAATACCAATTTTCCTAATGAATTGTGTAGATTAAATTTAACTCAAGGTAGTTGATGAATTGTTTGTGAGATGTACCCAATTAATTGGCTACTTATGCATAGGTGGGATGGGACTGCTTTACCAACCCTCTTCTGTCTATCTACAATCACCCACCCAATCACACACCCACATACACACTTTTGTACATTCATCCACAACAAAATGTACATTGCTGTTTGAGTTTATACATTTACTTTTATTTTTTTATTATTGCATTAGTTTTAGCTCATCATTGTGATGAGCAGAGTTCATCGTGAGAGTAGCTATCAGCTTATTTCCCTAATCTACTGACACGCTTTCGCATGTGTGCTGCCACTAGTACTGTCAGACTTAACACTTTCATTGTTCACTCCCATCACCTTGTCACGCTCACCGAACACCGAACCATGCCAATTCAAAGTGCATTCAAATAAATCTTTTCAAACAAAAGAATTTGTGTGACATCATCTAGCAATTACTTTTGCACATTGATATATATTTTTGTCGTGTCCTTAACAAGAAAGATTTGATCACACAAATATTTGGCTATGGAGGTATCTCTTTTAAACAAAAGTATACCCAAATGGCATAATTTGAAATTTCTTTTCCATCTGTTGTAAGATTATGAAGGAAAGAGTAGCATTGGTCACCTTTTATGATTCAACTAGACACAGTCAACTTATGAAGTGTTCTTGAATATCAGACTGATAATTGAACATCATTATTATTCAGTTTGCAGTTTAGTAAATTGGAGAAAAAAAAAAGCTCGATGCTTGCCATGCTATTATTTTGAAGGCTCAACAAATTTCTGAGCAATGTGTTTCCATGTGTAGTAAATGAAGGAAAAACATTGTTGCAAATTAAATTTAGTGAGTGATAAATAATTAATACCTTAATAATGAAGACATCTGCTCAACGAATAAACAGGCATGCTTCAATTTGTGAATGAACCTGAGGTTCGGTAAGCCATAGCTTAGATTTTCTCTTGCGACACAATATCTATAATGACTACATTGAACATGCGAAGCATGCAAATTGTGCATCCGATTTCATTATTTTCTTCTTGCGAAACAACCTCAAGGCCTATTTATGTAATGGAAGTTGTTCAATGTGACAGAATTAGGGTTGCGTGAACCACAGCTTGCATGAACGAAAGAATCTTGGCACATTATAAAGGCATTGCGGCTGCGAAATGTTCGTGTCTTGGCAGTCTCATCTGTTCGGCAGGTCAACTTGCGCGTGTGCTTTCTATGGAAAAAAAGATGAGCTATACAGAAGTTTCCACTGATATTTTTTCTTTAACTAAGAGACAAACATGTCTGATTACACCCTCAGCCCAATGATTTCTCCTTACCAGATTTCTTTCATTTTCCAGGGAGCTACGAACAATCATCGACACTATTGGATGCCTATCCAAGTTGGCCGGAGACCAGCGTGCCAGTTGAGAGTGGTGAAGGAGCGGAAGAACGCTTGCGTGAGCGACTGGCTGACGCCATGAATGAGTCGCCGATGAAAGACGGAGGCCCGGCTTCAAAACAAGGTATGCGTGCACTTCCCCTATTTGCTTCACAGATGGCATAGGTTTTGGCTCAGTGACTACAGCCGGCCAGGTCCTGCTTCACAATGAAAAGGGGTAGTTTCTATAGTCTCGAGACACTTTTCTACAAGCGTGCTGCAGCAAGTACTGTCAGACCTAACACATACCATTGTTCAAACCCATCACCTTGTCATGGGACCGTGTTGAAATTGCTCAGCTGAAGTGGGCAGGTGCCATACAATATCCACAGCTTCCATCGATGTGAAAGGACGATAAGGTTGTATTGTATCAGCTGTCAAGCTTAGGATTCAGATCTACCAGCAAGCCACCCATCCACCTACTCTTAAGCACATAAAGGTGATGAAGTTCTCGCCAAGTTTCGACAATCAGACATATACATAGTACACGCTATTACCGTCTCACACTTAAGAAGCCATGCTGAAAACAATTCTTGATTGATGCAAAGGAAGCACTTGATGGCTATAAATAATCAGAATTTTCAAACTGAGCCACATTACAAATTAATGACCTCATTTTACCCGAAACCAGTACAATTAAAGGAATACAATTATGTGATACAATTAAAGGAATCCTCTTATTCACTCAAGCATAGAATGGTTCTTCCCTGATATCCGCTAAGGTGCATTGCCATATAATTGCGTACATTATTTGCACTACAAATTAGTATGGCGAGGTGCACAGGAAGTTACAGAGGACTTTCATGTCAAGAAATGTCCTTCAAGAAAATCAAAAGCTTTTTGAAATGTTTGCTTAAGAATCCCCTTTTCAACAAACATTACTTGAATGGGAGCTTATTTTCAAACCTACATTTCAAGGTTCTTACAATGGAACAAAATCATATTCATATAATTGGGATAAAATACTTTGTTTCTTTCTAAATATTTTCAATCTATGAAGTTTGCAAGCACTGTATTTTTATGCATTGTATGAGAGGAGAAAAAACCCGATGGCTTTTAAGAGTAGGACTAGGACCCTTCTCCTATATGATCTTTTAGTTGTATACCTCATCCTGATAACTAGCCATCATCAAATTGGACTCTATCTTAACATCCATCAGATTAAAGCCACTTATCCACTCCCCCTCCGTTGGCCTTGGTCAGCTAATTTGGTGGCAATTTTAAGTGGTCTAACACTTTAGCCTTCACCTCCCATCCCCACACTTCAGTGGGCAGAAGCAACATGAACAATGTAAAAGAATTAGTTACATGGTTCCCTATTTTAAATAGAAAGTTTTGCAGGGAGAGTTGAATTTGATAATTTTGCTTCTGAAACAGAGTATGAGTGTAATATAGTGCATTCCTTTTGTGAAGTTACATCTGGGATGTATTTGCATTTTGTGACTAAAATTCTAGATCGATATTGGCTTGATTGAGTTTAATGTTTGACATGCTCTATGGCTCATAAATGCTGGGAAGTCTTTGACTTTGTGCAGAACATCACAAAATATTGCATCCATTACACCAATGGAATTGTTGCCCATTTTATTCTTGTTTTCTGTGTTATTTCTTTCGGTCATGCTAGTGGCTCGCTATTGTTCTTGGTTCCATGTGTGAACATGTCAATGTCATGGTGCATTGAAGTTCACCTTCCTTTGTGAGCGCTGTTAGCTTTCGTATGCAGAAGGTTGTTTACTAGTCAGACATATTCATGAATCAATGTTGTTCACAATTATTGTAATGGATTTATTATTATCAGCATGTCGCTTCTTTCTAATCACATGTGACACCTATAGAGAGAAGCAGCTATGTTTTTATTTATCCTTTTAACATTTTTGTATTAAATTTCTCAAATGCTTTTAGGTTGTAGAAATTTATTCATTTTTGTTCAGCTTTCTAATAATATAAGCTTATTATTTTCATGGAATATATCACTAAGCGAAGCCACTTATTGAAAAAAAAGTTACTTGTTGTGGTGTAAGATATTTCTTCATTTAAATTCCACAGATTTTGTGTGGGCAATTTTTTAAAACAAAAGCAGCCCTCTTGTAAAAGAAAACCCACACAAGAAAAAAGAAAAACACCAAAAACCTAAACAATTAACCCTCAGAAAATCCAGGAAGTATGTTGGAAATATGATAAGTGAATAAAATTAATGTGATTAATATGCTTTCATTCATCAACAAGACATCTCCAAAATTACATTTAATTTTGAATTAAGGATTGTGTTTACTTGGTTGCATAGTAGCCTTAGCATGAAAAATTATCGAGACATTTTACGTGGGCTATTAGTTTGTGCATGAATTCCTGCCAGACATTGTATTGTTGACACGCATCATTCATCGAACAGATGGTGGGTTCTTGTGGGATACATTATTGCTGCTGAATCCTCATTTGCAGGCTTAATACTTATCCATAAGTACAAATAGAACATCAGATATATTTTAATTGCAAGATTTAATTTACACAATTATCTACTTTCATTTATGTTTCTTGTATTGTTCAAGGAAATATGAGGAAGCATTTAAAGATAAAAGTTGTAGCTGATGTTAGGTATTCATGCGGGGTGTCGGTAGGGTGCGTGCATTGTCATGTTTCGTGTGAATACTTTGGCTCTCGGTGTTTGCACTGACAGGTTGCACTTGGTGACCGAAGGTACTGAAGGGGTATTCTACAGAGGTATTTCCCAGCAAAATAACTAAAAACCTTACAAATACAATGCTTTTTTCCCTATTTCAAAGACTGACAAATTTTTGAAAGCATCATGCATCATTTCCAAAACCACTTTCAAGGTAAACAATTTAAGTTGCGATAGATATCTCTTCACTGCATTGGCTGTTTTTCACCCTACTGGAGCCTCTTGCCTTGAGTCACCGTCAGCATGGCAGCTAAATTAGTTACCATCCGGTGCTCGTGTGGAACGCAATCATTACCGACTAAGCTGGGGCACTGTGTCACCAGCCTTCTTTCAGTACTTTGGCCATTAAACCTTTGCATCGTTAATTGGGCATGCTCCCAAACAAATTCTGGGATAGATTTTGGTGGGTAGCTTTACCCAAAATCACTTTGCTCTGGTGCAAAATTAGCCATTGGTAGATGTGAGATGTGATTAAGGAAAGTAGCTGAGCTTAACTCTTGTCATCGTCTCAATGCTTTATCTAGATCAAAGTGATGGCCAGTTCAGTCCCTCTGAAACTCTTAGCTACAGACTCCTTTCTCAATGTCAACCTTGGGTGGATAATAAGGATACAGCATTTCAGGTGGAACCAAAATTGTTTTGTAAATACTCCATGCAGCAGTTATCATCATTCACATTTTAAACAATTTACAGAAACTACATCCTGATATAGAATACACATCTGATGTTAATTTTTATTGAAATGCAAGGCCCCTTTTAATAATAATCAGAATTCTGGATCCCTATTTATGTACAAATAAAGGTATTCATGGGGTAAGATAAGAATTGTTATGTCTATCTTAATTCTATTGGAAACATTTTCAACTATATCATGTGAATCACATATTTTTACATCATAATAGTAATGTCAATTTAATTCACTGTCCTTACTAGCAAGAACCATTTTAAGGCATTATGCAAGGAAAACCACACTGAGATTGCTATAGCCTGGTTAAAATATTCATGGATGCAATAATTGTATTTACCAGAAAAAGCAACCTTAAATAGGCGAGTCTTCAGAATAAATCAAAATCTTCAAGAGATGATGCATTTCTTAACTTCTCTATTATTGGTCCCAATATATGACAAATAGGAAGTCAAGGCTTGTATAATTGATAACTGACAATAATAATTGTTAGCTTTAAATGGAGTGACACAAACAAGGAGATGATTCAGTGCTATTTGTTTGCCTAATAATTACTGGGTGGATGAAAGCACCAAATTTAGCCAGGGTTTGCTTTGAGTTTATTAGTTATGATGTTCCCGTGGACATCCCTGAGCCATTTCGTAGTATGTATGTAAAACAACAAAATCCAACGTGGCTCCCATATTTGCCAAAAACCCATCGATCAAATCATGTAAGTTATAATGCAGATTAGTTAGTTGCAGATAAGGATTCTTGAAGACACTGAATCTGCTTTTCTTTCTCATTACCATAGTACTTGTAGTGTATATGAAGATATTAACAACACGAGAGCTAGTATACGACTAGCTTTATTTCCACTCACTGGTGATGCGCACACCGCTATCACATGACCTCCAATCCGGCCGCCCCATCACATCGGTCCTGATATGCATAGCCCACATCATGATACCTCACAGTACTGGTACTTTATTTAATATTAGTAGTGCACTGGGACTCTATTCATTACGAGTATCATACTCACTTTTTTTGTCATTAAGTACTGAACCTCTTTACAATATTTGTTGAGTTATTATTTATTTCGAATCATTATCCTGAATTCGCTGATATACATGACCTCTGTTTGTAAGATACATCTTACATTTGGAATTTTGATATGAGAAGCAGGTCACTGAAAAATCTCTGCTACAAGATAAGCTAATTTTAAAATTTTCAAAATATGGCATTGGACTAATTCCTGTCTATGAGCTGTCTTGTGGTGGAAGCCTTGGTGTAACTGCCTTTACACTTGCATGAACAGTGCAGAGAATTAAGTCTCTATGCACACTTTGCAGACCTCAAGAAATGCAACCATGACTGGCTGGTCTTGTCCAAGCAGATTCGTTTGGAGAAAGAGATGCTTTCTATGCTTGCACCCGTCCTGCTATGACCGTAGATGTTGCAATTTACTTATTGATTAGCTGACAAGTAAACCATAATCAGATCATCAGATGGTTGTGTATAAATGGTTAGGGTTTCATGAGCATTTCAAATCATCACAATACATCAAATGTTGTTGACAAATGAAGCTTACAGCCATTTACAAAATGCCTTCCTGAGATGAATAAATATTTTTGGCTAAGAAGTAGGACCATATTCTATTACTTCCTTGATGGTGCCTTCATGTTGCTGGGTCCTGAACTGTCATAAGGCTGCCTGAATGAACCATGTCTGAATTAGTAATGCCATCAAGACGATATGTGGTGACCTTGTGTTGTATAGATCAAGGTGGAGGTGTGATGATATCGGTGTTCAGGGTTTTTCAGCATTTCAGCGGCTTGCAGGTTTGGTTTTGTCAAACAGGTTTTTTCCGCATACCTTTCTGGAATTCCCTATATGCTGGCCGCTATGCATCCTTGCAGTTCTCGCATGATTCAGGGATCAGGGTGTGATCATCCAAAGCATTAAATCTCTTTCATTCAACAATTTCAAACAGGCTGCTTACCAATCTTTGAAAGATTTTCCATCTTGAAACACTCCGCTATGTATTTTGGAAGTGCCCGCAAACCTCTTGTTGGTGTGCTACTTTTTTGACAAACTACTTCTACTTTGTCATCATTTCTGCGTTCAATTTCATTTAACAACGGAAAGCAGCAGGTTTTCGGGGAATTTCCCCAAATTACCAAAATCCTTTATAACCTAGTTTTCTTGATCATCAATCTGAGCCAAGAGATAATGTGGAAAACAACACATCAGTCATCTCGGACTACTTGATTACTCTTTGCTAATTCACATTTGAGACTATATTTGATGCTTTCATCTGCCCAGTAATGATACAGTTAGAAAGTTACCTGATTACTCTTTGCAAATTCACCCTTGAGATTATATTTGGTGCTTTCATTTTCCCAATAATGATACAGTTACTAAGTTACTTGATTACTTTATGAAAATCCACATTTGAGACTATATTTGGTGCTTTCATCTGACCGGTAATGATGCAGTTCGTAAGTTAGCTGATTACTTGAGTGCTTAAAGTTGTATAGTCCGATGGTTTTGAGTTTCTGTCATTTTCTGAGATAAACGTATTAAGTTGATCATTACAATCTACCTTACTTTAGTTTGAAGTAACTTTTATTTCAAACTTCTAACTTTTGAGATATTTGATGGGGAAACATGCAAAATTAGTTTTGGCAAGCTTTCCAAAACTCTGACACCATAGACTTCTGCAGAAACAGGTTCTAGTAAATTAACTCAGTGTTCCCTTATATGTGACAACAAATGTTTAATAAGTGCACCATTATCTAAGTTACATATGTAGAATCAAATCTCGATCATTTTTTTTGTTTTAAAAATTGGATGTTTTCATCGGACCATGCAGCTTTAAATACTGGTTTATTAAGTTGTGTACTGGTGGGCTGTACTTCTTTGTTAGGTTCTTGTTAATAGTGTCGTGGGGGTGATGAAAATGGGAATTATTGTGCCTAGAGTGGGACTCGAACCCACATCTCTTTGCATTCCGGGCCAGTGTGCTAACCATTACACCACCTAGGCCCTGATGTCAACACACTACCCACGTCTACCTGTCTATGCGGCTCCTTGCCTGAGAGGTCAGTGCAGACCACAACACTCGTCCCCCTGGAATTGTAAGTCTTTTAATGCTTACAATTACATACATACATACAGGCAATGCACTTACATACATACACAGGGCAGGTTCAACAACTATACAGCACATAGCTTGTACAGGATCCTGGTCACAGCACCAGTGTCATGGGGGTGATGAAAATGATGACCTGAGAGGTCAGTGCAGACCACTACACGAGTATACAACTAGCGTCAAGTGCATTTATTTCAGGGGGGGGGGGGCGGGTAAACCTTATTAACAGCTGAGGTCATATATTGATGAGTATCGACTTGTAGCAGTGTGTGCTCATGACAGATTTATGGTAATGTTCCATTGTCCAATATCCCACTTAAATACATTATCCAGACACTGAACCAAGTAATCCTTGAACCATCCTATTAATGCCAAGCATGAGATAAAGTTGATCAAACTGAATTGAACTAAATGAAGCTAATTTGGCATTAGAGAATTACAAGTTCACATGAACATGAGATATTGAAATGCAAAAGTGTCAAATTAATTTGGGCAAGCATGCCAAAACTCTGACACCATAAGCTTCTGCAGTCATAGGTTCGATTCAATTGACTCAGTATTCCCTTCTATGTGGCAAAAGATGTTTAATAAATGCACCAGTATCTGACTTAGATATATAGAATCAAATCTTGATAATTGGTTTGGGTTTGAAAATTTGATGCTTCATCGGACTATGCAGCTTTAACAAGATCCATATGATTGAGAGAGAAAGAAAGACCAAGCTCAACAACAACAACAAAACAATTTATTATTATTACTAAAACAAAATTCAAAAGATTTAAGTCAAATTGGATTAGTGGTGCCCAGCGGTGAAAACAAGTGTTAGCACACTTATCCGTTATGAGCAGGGTAAATAAATTCATCTTAAACCCCCCCCCCCCTCACAAAAACAGAGAGAGAGATGAGAGAGAAAGTCATAAAAAAGTGAGATGGCAGAGTGCAGAAAGAAAAGCACATTGTGGGGAGAAGCTGGCAGTGATGGCAGGCCTCAGCTTACAGGAGGTTGGTCGACCTGTTGCTGCATTCTCCCCTGGCTTTCGCTCAGCTCACGTGGTGTGGCAGGTTCCACGATCAGGCTGCACCCAGGCTGCAGGGTCAGCTGCCTCCGACACTATCCTCACTGAGCCGTCTATTATCCTTCTTGACCCATTCCACCTGAAGATGATCAAGTAGCAAGCCGCCGGCCGGTATTATTAATCCGCCCAGCAGCAGGTGGTCTTATTAATCCGCCCACCGGCTTTGTTCAATGAACATTCCCCATTGTGGAGGATCTCGCGGGTCTATGAGGAAAATAAGGCATTATTGCCCGTTATGAGGTTTGGGGTTTGACGCTCAAAGGACTCAAACATTCGCTATTGTGGAGGATCTCGCGGGTCTATGAGGAAAATAAGGCATTATTGCCCGTTATGAGGTTTGGGGTTTGACGCTCGAAGGACTCAAACATTCGCTATTGTGGAGGATCTCGCGGGTCTATGAGGAAAATAAGGCATTATTGCCCGTTATGAGGTTTGGGGTTTGACGCTCGAAGGACTCAAACATTCGCTATTGTGGAGGATCTCGCGGGTCTATGAGGAAAATAAGGCATTATTGCCCGTTATGAGGTTTGGGGTTTGACGCTCGAAGGACTCAAACATTCGCTATTGTGGAGGATCTCGCGGGTCTATGAGGAAAATAAGGCATTATTGCCCGTTATGAGGTTTGGGGTTTGACGCTCGAAGGACTCAAACATTCGCTATTGTGGAGGATCTCGCGGGTCTATGAGGAAAATAAGGCATTATTGCCCGTTATGAGGTTTGGGGTTTGACGCTCGAAGGACTCAAACATTCGCTATTGTGGAGGATCTCGCGGGTCTATGAGGAAAATAAGGCATTATTGCCCGTTATGAGGTTTGGGGTTTGACGCTCGAAGGACTCAAACATTCGCTATTGTGGAGGATCTCGCGGGTCAATGAGAAAAATAAGGCATTATTGCCTGTTATAAGGTTTGGGTTTTGATGCCCGAAGGACCCAAACATTCCCCATTGTGGAGGATCTCGCGGGTCTATGAGGAAAATAAGGCATTATTGCCCATTATGAGGTTTCGGGTTTGATGCTCGAAGGACCCAAACATTCCCTATTGTGGAGAATCTCGTGGGTCAATGAGAAAAATGAGGCATTATTGCATGTCATAAGGTTTGGGGTTTGATGCCTGAAGGACCCGAACATTCCCTATTGCAGAGCATCTCGTGGGTCAAGGAGAAAAATGAGGCATTATTGCCCATCAGGAGGTTTGGGGTTTGAGATGGTATTGCCTGTTCTTGCAATTAGATATGTAGAATCGAATCTAAATAATTGCGTTGGTTTTGAAAATTTGATATTTTCATCACACTATGCAGCTTTAAATTAGATATGTAGAATCGAATCTAAATAATTGCGTTGATTTTGAAAATTTGATATTTTCATCACACTATGCAGCTTTAAATTAGATATGTAGAATCGAATCTAAATAATTACTTTGATTTTGAAAATTTGATGTAAAATATGCAGCTTTAATGTTTAAGCATGGGACCGTGAATCATGGGAATGCTAACAATTTCAGTACAATGATAACAAATGACCAACAATAACTCAGGTAACAAAAAGAATAATGCCAACAATAAGTGAGATGCGTTAGTGAGGCGTCGCCATGGCGACAGACAAGCCGGCACACCTGAGCCCCCCCAGCGGCGATGAGGTGGGGTGGAGGATGTGGGGGTGTGGGGGTGTGGGGTGGGGTGCAGTCGGGGACCTAATGACGGCTGCATTAACAGATCAGAACTATCATCTAATTCATCAGTGTGAGGCCCGCCGCCTGGGGCCGCCTCTGGTTGCAGGTAAAGTGGCCCGATTGTCGCTCACTGGAGACACCGGCGGCCCGTCACGTGGTCAGCCGAAAGCAGTCTCTCCCGCACCCAACTCACTCAGTCACTCGCTGATGGACTCATGTGCCTCCTCATAAAGAACTGACCGGATGCGGTGGATTGTTTGTTGTTTGTTTGTTTGTTGTTGTTTTACGTCCTAGCAACCAGCGGTGGATGAAGCGGTTAAGAACACAGGCTTCCCATGTGAAAGGTCGGGAGTTTGAAATGCGGCCGAGTCAAAACTAATGACCGTAAACAAATTTAGTTGATACTTGTCGCTACCTAGCCTGGCGCTCGGCATTAATAGGATACGGCAAGGACTGGTTAGCTCAGCATTGGGATCATTTGACCGAGTGGGATATTGAGTCATGGTACCAGCAGTTAGTACAGTGTCAGTGTCTAAGGTACCCAATACGACCATTGGGTCATGGTACCATAGTGGGGCAGCATTATAAAGTCGCCATGAGTGTGCACTGTCACAAGTCAATACCTGTCCTGATACTGATATGACCTTTGATGTTGCCAGGAGGTAAAACTCAAACAATCAACCAATCTAATTCATCAGTGTGAGGCCCGCCACCGCCTGAGGCCGCCTCTGGTTGCAGGTAAAGTGGCCCGATTGTCGCTCACTGGAGACACCTGCGGGCCGTCACGTGGTCAGCTGAAAGCAGTCTCCCCCCCCCCCACCCTCCTCCCTCCTCATAAAGAACTGACCGGATGCATGTGCAAGGTCAGGAGTTTGAAACGCGGCCGAGTCAAAACAATGACTTTAAGAAAAAATTGATACTCATAAGATTAAGAAGCCATGCTGTTTCTACCTAGCCTGGCACTCGGCATTAATAGTCCTTGTCATATTCTAATAATGCTGAGAGCCAAGCTAGATAGTGACACATATCAATTTTGTAAGTCATTTGTTTAACTCAGCCAGGTTTCGAACCCACGTCCATCCACATTTGTTAAAAGAGTGATATCGTGATATTAACAGTAATAGTAATATTAATAATCACATAAATAACAATGCTAATCATAAAGCAACGATATGGCTTCTTATGAGTATTTTTCTATTTTCAAATTAAAAGATGAAGAATTATATAAAGAAGCAATAAAGATACAAATATCTGGCAGGACTACACCGCTCCTGAGACGGTTATGGTACGGGAAAACAACTCCAGATGGCGCCGCAAATCTGGTTCAACCGTGACGGGTAGTGAACGAAATAGAAGATATATAATAAAGTGGTCACATTTGTTATTTATATTCACATAATGAATAATAATTAATATGTTATCAAAAAAGTTCTTTTTTAATTTGAACTATTAGTATTAGGTTCTGTGCAGTTTTCCCCGATGAAGAGCCATGCTGTGACTCATTAAGATGCAACGCGACCATTTGTCAAAATGTGTCACAGTGTGTCAAAGTGTGTTGCAATGCCACAATATGTCACAGTATTCCACAGTATGTCACAACATGTTGCAGTGTCAAAGTGTCACAATGTTTCACAATGTATGTCACAGTGTGTCATGGTATGTCACAGTGTGTCACAGTGTTTCACCATGTGTCACAGTGTGCAAAAGTGTGTCGTGGTGTGTCACAGTATCACAGTATGTCACACTATGCTACAATATGTTGCAGCATTCTACAATGTCTAACAGTGAGCCACCTGAGTCACAAAGTGTCACATGTTCGCAGTGTTCCACAGGGTGTTGCAGTGATACAGTGTATCGCAGTATACCACAATGTTGTAATGTACCACATGTGTCATAGTGTGCCACTATGTCACAGTGTTCCACATTGTGTTGCAGTGTCACATTGCATCGCAGTATACCACAATATTGTAGTGTGTCACAGTGTGCCACAATGTCACAGTGTTCCACAGGGTGTTGCAGTGTCACAGTGTATCGCAGTATACCACAATGTTGTAATGTACCACATGTGTCATAGTGTGCCACAATGTCACAGTGTTCCACAGTGTTCCACATTGTGTTGCAGTGTCACATTGTATCGCAGTATACCACAATATTGTAGTGTGTCACAGTGTGCCACAATGTCACAGTGTTCCACAGGGTGTTGCAGTGTCACAGTGTATCGCAGTATACCACAATGTTGTAGTGCACCACATGTGTCATAGTGTGCCACTATGTCACAGTGTTCCACAGTGTTCCACAGTGTGCCACAATGTCACAGTGTGCTGCATTGTGAAACACTGTGTCACCCGAGTCGCAGTTTGTCACACTGCGTCACATCGCGCCAGGCAGTATGGGCACGTCGCGTCCCCGGGGGCGTAATCGATTAATCGACTCTGGTCACCCGAGCCACTTTTTGGCGCATGCGCACATCCTGCAGACTCGGGTCGAATAATCGAATACGCTTCTCCACGCTCAGGGTGAAAAAAATGGTGGCCCTTTTTTTGTTTTTTAATAGCCGATATAATTACAGCAAAATATGATTTAAATATTTTGATGATGGTATAGTTTGGTGATATTTCCAATTCATTAATCTATGTTATTACCAAAAAAAATATGTATGACTGGTACCGGTGGCTGTTATCCTGCAGGACGGTACCAGTGCAAATGTGATGTCATCGCTCCTTGCAAACCCCAGCCAAGAGGTGGGTTACTGGGGTCGGGTTGTTTTGCACACGGCACGTGTATTTGCCGGGTGACAGCTGCGTCTGCGCCTGCGCACGGCCCATTTTCGCAGTGCCCCTCACGTGACCGACAAAGTGGCCATATTTTCTCGCTCAACACAGCCGCCGGTATTTGCTTGCAGTGTCTGTAAGCCGAGGTGGGGGGGGGGGGGGGGGGGAAGGCTCGGAGGGCCCGCTCATCAAGCTCAGGGGGAAGGGGGAGTGTACGTGGGTCGGGTGTGTGTGTGTTGGGTGGGGGGGGGGGGTAGTGTCCCTGTCGAGCCCGGCTCTTCAGGAGGGTGGCAGGCGGGGATGTAGTGTGTGCGGGTGGGGGTGGGGTGGGGAGTGTACCTATCGGGCCCTACTCATGAGAATCAGTGTGTGTGGGGAGCGGGGTGTCGATGGGTGTAGGGGCGGGTGGGTGGGTATGTGGTTGTATAGTGCAGGTGTGTGTGTCGGTGTGTACGGCACAGGTGGGTGGGTGTAGAGTGTCGGTGGGTGTGTTTGTTGGTATGTTTGTTGTTGTTTTACATCCTAGCAATGTCTAAGGTCATATCTCGATGGGAACCGACTTGTGGTTTTGCACAGTCATGGTGACTTTATAGTGCTGTCCCACTGGGAGATCAGGCTGCTGGCACCATGATCCGATATCTCACACAGTCACATTATCCTGACACTGTACTAACCAGTCCTTGTCTTATCCTATTAATGCCAAACGCCAGGCTAGGTAGCGACAAGTATCAATTTTATAAGTCATCGGTTTGACGAGGCTGTGATTCGAACTCCTGACCTTCTGCTGTAATCACGGGCTTGACCGAACCAATCCTTGTGTTATCCTAGTAATGTCGAGTGGCGGACTAGGTAATTCCAAGTATCCATTTTATAATTGGTGAGACTCAATCAGGGTTGGAACCTATTACACCTCCCACATGGGATTCTATCTAGCCAGCGCTCCTACTGAGTCAGCCACCCCGTCCAACAGGTGGCGCCACTGATTTTCCACGCCTGGAAGATGGCGGTTGGGCTGGAGCGAAGAGGAAAATAGTAAAAATAGTAAAAATAGTAAAGGGCAAAAGAAATTCTATCATTATCAATTAATGGGACATGACTGCTTGTGTTGGGCACACAGCAGGCCCACCCTGCGTGCCCACACAAAGCATGTCCGCCCTGTGTGCCCACACAAAGTGCGCCCACCCTGTATACCCACACAAAGCATATCCGGTCTGTGGGCCCACAGAAAGCATGTCTGCCCTGTGTGCCCACGCAAAGCACATCCGCCCTGTGTGCCCACACAAAGTGCACCCACCCTGTATACCCACACAAAGCATATCCGGTCTGTGGGCCGACACAAAACATGTCTGCCCTGTGTGCCCACATAAAGCGCACCCACCCTGTGTGCCCACCCTGTATGCCCACACAAAGCATGTCAACCCTATGTGCCCACACAAAGCGTGCCCACCCTGTGTGCCAACACAAAGCACACCTGCCATGTGTACCCACACGAAGCGTACCCACCATGTGTGCCCACACAAAGCATATCCATCCTTTATGCCCACACAAAGCACATCCCACCCTGTGTTCCCACACAAAGCGCACTCACCCGATGTGCCCACACAAAGTGCCCACATAAAGCATGCCCACACAAAGTGCCCACACAAAGCCCACTCACCCTGTGGGCGCACAAAAAGTGTGCTCACCCTAAGTGCCCACACAAAGTGTGCCCACCCTAAGTGCCCTCACAAAGCCTGCCCACTCTGTGTGCCCACAGAAAGCACGCGTGCTGTGTCCCTGATGAGATGAGTGCCCTCTGGCGGCGTGAGCTGCTCATCTGCTAACGCAGCGCCACCTGGTGTCGACTTCACACTGCTCACCAGGGGGCACAGGTCACACTGGGTCCCGGCGTACTGAGCAGTATGTCGACACCCACGCCACACTCACTGACAGTC
This sequence comes from Branchipolynoe longqiensis, assembly GCA_030323885.1. NCBI lineage: Eukaryota > Metazoa > Annelida > Polychaeta > Phyllodocida > Polynoidae > Branchipolynoe > Branchipolynoe longqiensis. The sequence continues at coordinate 70,365,528 of CM059195.1, forward strand.
TGTTGGGGCTTTACGCCCTGGCAACATCTCTACGGCGACCAGATGGGAATGTTGAATGAGTTGAGCGTCCGTCTCCTCTTTCGCTAGATCTTGGGATTCAAACTCATTAGTCGAGTCAAACCAATGATTCAATATTTGATATTTGTCGCTTCCTAGCCAGGCGCTCAACATTATTAAGATAGGGCAAGGACTGGTTGGTTCCGTGTCAGGATAATGTGACGAGTGGGATATGAGGTGTTGTTGGTGGCAGCTTGGTCTCCCAGTGGGGCAGCACTAATCAGTCGCCATAAGTGTGCACTATCACAAGTCGGTACCGGTCCTTAGATGTTGCCAGGGTGTAAAACTCCAACAACCAACCAACCAACATCTCTACGGTCATATTCGGATTGATTGATTGGTGGTTGTTTAACGCCGTGTCGGCAGCAAAAGCCATGTTCACACGCTCATGGTGGCTTTATAGTGCTGCACCACTTGGGGTGCCATGCCACTGGCACCATGGCTGTCCGTCATAGTCACAATTTCCTGTTTTTCAGTTTGACTCAGCCGAGGTTCGAACTCACGGTTCTAAGGTCATATCAGGATGGACCCTGACTTGTGATACTATCACTGATAGTACTCTCTAATGACAGCTGCTTAGACCATGACACGATATCCCACTCAGTCACATATTCCTGATACAGAGCCACCCTGCCCTTATTACTAAGTACCCAACTTGGGTGGCCATAAGGTGGTGGTTGTTTTTTTTACTGGGGAAGTGAGGTGAGGCGTTCAATTAAATAAGTCTTAATTTAAACCGTGTATGTGGATGATCCCCAAACCCCAAAATGCAGGGTATGTGTCTAATTGTATAAATCGGAACTTTTACGGTTAATTTTCATTCCCCATTTCGGTTGGCTGTTTAGTAAAACTACCTCGTGTTAGGGAATTTATTAGGAAATAAAATTTGCAATTTCTTGTGGATTCAAATACACAAAAGATTGTGTGTGTATGTGTGTGCGTGTGTAATTCCTTTTTTCCCGATTTTTTTCCTGTTTCCCCCTCATGGAAATCTTGAGTTGAGCTCAGCATCATGCCTTTTGAGATTGAGCTGCTCGGTGCTGCTCGGTTGTTGCGGGTCGCAGGTGGCCATGACCAAATTAAATCACGTCCGGGGTTCCAGCCAGTCACACAATCAGGGCTCCTCTCCGCGATTCTAGCAGGTCAGCGAAACAACTTCTCAGTCAGGAAAATGAATGCAAATCGTCAGAAATGGTCTAGAAATATTAATCGTCGGCAAATAGGAAATTGGAGTGAGTAATCAATAAGCATCAATAACAATTTTTTTGTTTAAATGTCCACGTGGTTTTTTGATGCGTCGTGGGTGGATGGCGGGAGACTGGTGGTGGGGGGGGGGGGTGTTGCAGTGAGTGAAAATATCATGCTTAGCGCGGGATTCGAACCCACAATCCTGGCATTCCAGGGTGAGCGCACTAAGCAATTACATTATATGGACACCTACTCAGACCTACCTGTGTATGTGGTATTTCACCTGGGGAGGTGAGCGCAATTCACTACGCTTATCTCACTGGAAGCGCAAGTCTCGTACTTACGATTACAAATATCCAGGTAATGCACTTCCATTACACTGTCACATGTTGAAGGCAGAAGGCGGTTTCTAGTCCATACAAGGTTGGTTGGTTGTTGGAGTTTTATGTCCTAGCAACATCTAAGGTCATATCAGGACAGGTACTGACTTGTGACAGTGCACACTCATGGTGACTTTATAGTGCAGCCCCACTGGGAAATCAGGCCACCAGCAACATGATCCGATATCCCACTCAGTCACATTATCCTGATACTGAGGCAACTAGTCCTTGCCCTATCCTATTAATGCTGAGTGCCTGTCTAGGAAGCGACAAGTATAAATTTGATAAGTCATTGGTTTGACTCGACAGGGAACTGAACTATCGCAACCGAGGCCTGCGCTCTACCGATTCGGCCACATCATCTCGTAATAATGAAATTGGTGATTCATGTGATTCGTGCAGATTCGGTGACAACATATTTGGTGTTATATAAGGGGGGTAAGGGCTTGAATGCGCCGAGGAAACCAGCTGTTTTGCCTTTAATACTGGCTTCCACAAGGCTGCAGTATATTCAGTTGTTGACTATTAACGCAAGATGGCTCTTCTTGCAAACCTTCTTTCATAACATCAATTCTTATTGGCCAAACCTGGGCGACCCCCAAAACCCGGCCTGACTTTCAACGTTTTTTGCTGATGGCCAATCACCAGGTTGGAGAGCTTACCTCGATCGGGCTATGGTGGTTAAATACTTCATTCGACCCCCGGTTCCATTTCCAAGGTCGAATTTTATATAGGATTAGTTAGGAGGTTCAAAAATATGGTTATATCACACTGAGTTTTGGGAAGTTTACATATTGGAATACATCACTAGAAAGCCAAAAATTATATCTAATTTCCTGGATATTCATTGGACATTTAGTTGGGACCGGATTGAGTAAATTAACAATGAATATTAGGAAATAATTCAGTAGTTACAACACATGGCTACAGGACAGAACTGCCCATGTTATAACTGTGTTGGTATAGCCATTAATCCCAAACAATAGAGGAACCTCCAGCCAACAATAGGGGTATATACTGGTCTGTGGCCCACTCATATACTTCCACTTGCCACTGGGAGAGGTCCTGTGGGGACTGTTGGACATCATTTAGATATATTTTTTGCATACCAATATATATATATATGCATAAGAAATAATTCACTGTGATTATGCATCTGATGCATAATCACCACAAAGATGCTGGTACAACATTAAGAAAAACCTACCTTAAATATTATTGTATTTGATTTATTTTATTGTTGTGACAGCATATATACATATATACAAATATACATATACACACATATACATATATTAATAAACACTTTATAGATTTAAAACGATATGTATAGCCTCTCAGCTTCCCAGTTCCGAGCCTCCCTCCACCACATCCCACATATTTGAATAGAAGTAAAAAGTAATAAACAAAAGTAAAATAAATCAAATAAAAATGCCAACCACTCAGCAAATATATGTTTATATATGGATACAATACAACCCCGTTAAACCAAGCTCGGTTAAACCAAATGATCAGTTAATCCAAACTTTTTTGGGCGGCCTGCAAAATACTACCATTTATCATATACAAAAGTTGGTTAAACCGGTAAAGTCGGTCCGGTAAAGTCGGGTCCGGTAAAGTTGGGTCTGGTATAGTCGGGTCCGGTAAAGTTGGGTCCGGTAAAGTCATGTCCGGTAAAGTCAGGTTGGGCAAAGGAGAGTCGGGCAAAGGAGAGTCGGGTAAAGTAGAGTCGGGTAAAGTCACGTCGGGTAAAGTCACGTCGGGTAACGTCAAGTATTATTGCCATTTTTATCATTATATATTTGTTATTATTATCATCGTTATTATCATTATTATCATTGTTATTATCATTATTCTTGTCATTATTATTACCGTATTATTTTAATCATTAGTCGCATTATTTTTAGA
>CM059195.1:70369558-70399665 GCA_030323885.1 Branchipolynoe longqiensis
TGGAAATCACCTGTTTCTTCTTCTTTCTCCGTTTAGGAGAAGGAGGAGGAGGAGCCTTAAGCTCCACCGCCGAGTCTGTGTCCAAGAAATCCTCAAATGAATCCTCTTGGACACTCGGCCTACGCCGCTTCCGAGACACAGGCGATTTGGCAGTCAAGATGTGGCTTTCCAATCTTGCAAAGCGAGCCTCCCAATCTGGAGGCGCAGGCACATCAGGCACTGCGTCCTCGTCCGGGTCGGAGAGGATATGCGCCCGGGGCTGTGTCGACGGCCCTGCCGACAACACGGGTGAGGAGTCGTACTCCTCGTCCACTCCACTCGGAACACGCCCCTCGGCTGCTGCTGCACCGCGCTTACTCCGCTTCGTGGCCATCGGGAACTGAAACAAACATTTTTGGTCAGTCCCGGTATATATATATGTCACAATATGGTTGTTTCAAACTCATTTGGACATCTATTGGTGTTAAAGAACGTGTTTATACCGTTATAACACAGGCGTAATAAGCTAAATTTGTGCGTGGGTTGTGGGTCAAGCCCAAACCTTACGCGGGGTCGGGACCAGTGTATCGGCCCGCCCATCCCTCTGTTCCGCACACTTCTCCCACCTGTGACTACTACGTCAACAAGTTGGAGAAAATGCTACGAAACTCGGAGAAACGCCTGAAAAATTTTTGTCTAGGGGAGTCTATAAAAGAAACCCAGGAGCATCTCCAACATTACTCTCTATTAGAGTACGAGAGAATTTCCACATGAGATAGGGCGAAACCCACATCTCTACCCATAGTCACACGGTGACCCGGGTGTTGACATAACCGCTAATGACCGGTTTGGTTCCTTCGAGAAACCCACTCGAGTGTTCTATCCTTGGTTGTTTATAACCAAATAACTCGTCCAAATTGGACCAACGAAAGTCTAAACTTTCCATATTGATGCTCTAATGCATCATAATTAAGCTAACCACAGTTTTTATTATACTTACTGCGTATTTGCTTGTATGTAGACTAATTTTGCCGGAGCAACCCAACGACACGTTATCCAGTCGTGAGTTGTATATGCTAATTGCTGGTACCGGACGTGCTTACCTCTCCCTAGCCTGAGGCTAGCCTGAGGCTGTTTACCGAGGTAAAATAATATATATATAGCATGTCTCTGTGTGTGCACATGTGAGTGTATAGTCTGTGTGTATGTTTGTTGTTTTACCTTACTGAACCAAACCAGTCCTTGCCCTATCCTAATAATGGCGAGTGCCTGACTAGGAAGCGACAAGTATCAATTTTTAAGTCATCGGTTTGATTCGACCAGGGTTCGAACTGGTGTGAAGGTGTGAGTGTGAGACAGAGTGAGTGTGAGAGAGTGTGAGTGTGAGACAGGGTGAGTTTGAGAGAGTGTGTGTGAGACAGAGTGAGTGTGAGAGAGTGCGTGTGAGACAGAGTGAGTGTGAGACAGAGTGAGTGGAAGTGTGAAATTTGAGCGAGTGTGTCATGTATGAATGTGAAAGTGTGTCGGGGGTTCATTCCGGCATTTTGGCAATGCCTCGATCTATTTTCAGAACAGACAGAGAAATCTCAAGCCCTAAATTCGTAAGCAACCCCTTAAAAAAAAAACATTTCCATTACTAACAAAACAGGTCTCCTTGCAATTTATTCTAAAATTATCTTTATTAAAACTATACCACCAGTTATTATTGATACTGTAGTGGTCTGCACTGACCTCTCAGGCAAGTAACCACATAGACAGGTAGGCGTGGGTAGTGTGGTGATATCAGGGAGCCGAGGTGGTGTAATGGTTAGCACACTGGCCCGGAGTGCAAATAGATGTGGGTTCGAGTCCCGCTCTAGGCGCAGTATTTCCCATTTTTATCACCCCCACGACAATACTATCACAAAAACGCTTCCCACCCCACCCACCCACGCCCTGATATGACCTCAGAAGTTGCCAGGACGTAAAACTCCAACACTCCAACAACCAACCAACGCTACCCCACCACACTAGCACCCCCACATCATCCCCCCCCCACATCATCCCCCCCCCCCCATACACACATCCATCTCATCCCCCAAGTCAAGTACACACCCACAATAAAAGAACTATTCCCTCCACCACACCCACCCACCCACACCACACACCCACCCACCCACACCACACACCCACCCACATACACACACCACCCACCCCACCAACTCACACCCACCCACATATACACACACCACCAACTCACACCTACACACACACACACGAGAGTATAAACACTCACACACAAATAAAGCGTAGAGAATAAATTATTAAATTTATCGTCAGGTAGGCCAGCAGCAGTAGAGAGAAGGCTTTCATCATTCATCATTCCCACCAGGGGGCGCCAAGGGGGTGTCGCCCTAAGTGGTGAACTTCACACGTGCAGGAGGCCTAATTACCGGTTTTTTTCTTACGCACCCCCTACCCACCCTCAGTGCCATTATTTATTTTGATAAAAGGCATAACATTCTTATAGATGTTATCTTCAATTGCTCGATAGAAACACGCGCCCGTTGTTGAGTGGAATCGATGCAGAGAGGTGGGTGATCCAGGTAGGGTGGGGAGTGGGGGTGGGGTGTAGAGGGGTGTAGAGGGGTGTAGAGGGGTGTCGAGGGGTGTAGAGGGGTGATAGGGGGTCGGGGTGTCCGAGGGTGTCGAGGGTGGTTGGGGGTGTAGGGGGGTGTCGAGGGTGTCGAGGGGTGTCGAGGGGTTCGAGGGGTTCGAGGGGTGTCGAGGGGTGTCGAGGGGTGTCGAGGGGTGTCGAGGAGTGTCGAGGGGTGTCGAGGGTGTAGAGGGGTGTCTACGGGTGTCGAGGAGTGTCGAGGAGTGTCGAGGGGTGTCGAGAGGTGTCGAGGGTGTCGAGGAGTGTAGAGGGATGTCTAGGGAATAATATATATAATAATTAATATATATATAATATATATTATATATTATATATATATAAGCGGTAATTTATATAATACATGTACACCAAAAGCACCATTTGGGTATTTAATAATTATAGATATATTATATAAAAATATATTTAGGCATTTAGTAATTATATACTGGTCTATTTTATGGTGAACTCAATGTAATTAATACCCGGCGACTTTATCTGCCCCCTTTGATCAAAATTGATATCCGACTCCCATAACACTGTACCCCACCCCCACCCCACGCCCACCCCACGCCCACCCCACCCCCAGTATGGCTAGTTAATATTAATTTGATCACCCCCGCGGTTCGAATCTATATTAATACATTAAATAATACATTATTAATAGATTTGTACATACAATATATTATATAGTTAATGGAGGTTCGCTTTTTGTATTTACTACGGTGGTCGGTGGGGTGGTGTATGTGTGTATGTGTGTATGTGTGTATGTGTGTATGTGTGTATGTGTGTATGTGTGTATGTGTGTATGTGTGTATGTGTGTATGTGTTTGGTGTGTGTGTGTGTTGTATGTGGGTTATATTGTGTATGTGTGTATGTGTGTATTTGTGTATGTGTGTATGTGTGTATGTGTGTATGTGTGTATGTGTGTATGTGTGTATGTGTGTGTATGTGTGTTTATGTGTGTATGTGTGTGTATGTGTGTATGTATGTATGTATGTGTGTATGTGTGTATGTGTGTATGCGTGTGTACATATGCATGCATAAATATGTACATATGTATACATTATTCATGTATGCATGCATGTATGTATGTATGTATGCATGTATTTTCATGTATTATATATATAAATGTATATCTATATTATATTACATTGGGTCCTACATTACTAAAAGTCTAAATTCTAATAGTAATAGACATTCAATAATGTGATATAGGCCTACTGTTAACAAAACTGAATATGGTTAAAACCATACCAATTCCACAATTCCGTCAGATTAAGTAATCTTTTAAACATGTATGTGATGTATCACGCATTATACAAGTATAAATGCTAAGGGAACATATATACTTTGCTACTTCCTCCATTGGCCCATTGGTGGAGTGCCCACCCCGCTGTTGGGAGTTGTGTACGGGTCCCCCCCCCCCCTCGCGCCACACACACTGTTGGAATAACACTGACTATAGTTATTACATAATTTGCATGTATCACCTGCTTACATCCATTTATTTACAATCCTGTGCTCGTGCCTACTACTAGTACTAGTCTGATTGCGCTGGTTTGTTAATGTTACGTCCTTCCACCATAAACCCGCCGGTAACCAGCAAAGATCAAAGCACCGCCGCTGGTACCCGAACCTGCCGGCTGAGGGCGCGTCGAGTCGGCGCGGCCAGATGCCGACAAGCTGGTGCCAGATTACTGCCCAGATTAAGGCGCCAGATTAGGCCCAGATTACCGGGGATGCGAGTGCAGGCGGGCTGGACTAACGCTCAGGTGGCGACGGGAAGTTGGGCGGTCTGGTGCCGGGAGAGTGGAGCGGGCCGGCCGGGAGAGTCGAGGTGGATGGCCGGCCTGGCGGTCGGTCGGTCGGTCGGTCTGCCGGGGCCGGGGCGCCGCGGGAGGGAAGGGAGGGAGGGCGCCGGGTTCCCGGGGGGCGAGGCCGGCTGGGCGGACGGGGCGGCGCCGGGCCGGCGGCCTGGAGGGGACCGGGGACCGGGGGACGGTGGGAGGGGATGCACCGCGCCCGGGACAGGCCCGGGTGCGGGCCGGGATTTGGCAGACGGACTAACGGCACACAGCAGCCGGGTAAACCTGTATGAGCCCTGTGACGAGAGGAGTCGTGTGTGTCTAAATATATTGTTTATATATATGTGTGTGTGTACATATACATGTGTGTATATGTCTACATATATATGCATACATTTTTCATATGCTTTTCCTATTCCTGTTCAGATTTGATGCCAGAAATAAAGGAAATAAAATAAGTTACATGTGCGTTTTGTGGTGAAGTGTATACATGTGTGCATGTATGTATGATTTATATGTACATACACACATACATGTACATACATGCATACATCTACATGTATGCATATACGAATAGATGTACAGTAAAACCTCTCTAAATCGACCGACCTTGGGACCGACTTTAAGTGGTCCATTTACATAGGTGGGCGGGTTAGGGAGTTAGAATATGGTTTACAATGGTATTCTTGGGACCCAAATAAAGTGATCGATATAGGGGAGTGGTCGATCTGTAGAGGTGGTCGGTTAGGGAGGCTTTACTGTATATATTTACCTACATATATGAATATGTGTATATATTTACCTATACCCTAGATAAAAAATTCACCCGGTACTTGTAGTACACGGGTGAAGACCAGCCTTATATAAATACGGGCGAAAATAGCATTAGTATGGAACAAGAAGTAGAATGCCTGACACCAGTGTCAAATGGTTACTTATATCAGAAGAGAGTTGGTGAAATGGGAGAGAATGCCAAAAGACAAGATGGCGGCCAGAGAACGCCGTCGATTTCACTTTTAAATTGCATTAAAGTATATGTTTTATTATATTTTCCAACTCAAAAGTAGCGGGTAAACATGAAGACATATACAAAGAATAAATGTTGCTTCTTAGATTGTGAAATTAGGCTCTCAGAAAGCCTCATTTCATTAGCCCGATTTTTCGACCGTTTTTATATAAGGCTGGTTTTCACCCCTGTACTGGAAGTACGGGGTGAATCTTGTATCTACATATACCCATGCTTACGTGAATATATTTATTTATATAATAATATATACATGCATACATGAATATATTTACTTATACACATGCATACATGAATATATTTACCTATATATGTATATATTTATATATAATATATATATAATATATATATAATATTTATAATATATATGCACAAAAGCTATCCAGCATGGATTCTCACACGCGGCACCAGAGGTACCAGCGCAAACAAACCACAGACACTCACCACCACTAAATCACACGCTTGAAAGGTGACAATCACGTGACGAACTCCCGGAAACGGAAGTCCTGGCATTTATGTGCAATGGCCGCGGTCTAAGCCGCGGTGCGTCGTTGTTACGTCACGCGTTGTAACGGGTACTTAACTCGTTGTAACTACACATAACCGGACCCGTTGTCTGCCATTTCTCACCCCCACCCAACCCCCTGCACCCCTACCCCCACTGCTACCCCCACCTTCCATCCCTATCCCCCACCCCACTGCTACCCCCACCCCACTGCTACCCCCACCCCACTGCTACCCCCACCCCACTGCTACCCCCACCCCACTGCTACCCCCACCCCACTGCTACCCCCACCCCCACTCTCCCACACCCCTCACAACCTTCCACTCCCCCACCTCCACTCCCCCACCTCCGCTCCCCTACCTCCGCTCCCCTATCCGCTCCCCTACCTCCACACCCCAACCTCCACTCCCCCTACCTCCACTCCCCTACCTCCACTCCCCTACCTCACACTTCCCCTCCCTACCTCCACTCCCCTACCTCCCCTCCCCTACCCCCATCCCCATCCTCCACTCCCCTACCTCCACTCCCCTACCTCCCATCCCTACCTCCACTCCCCTACCTCACTCCCCTCCCCTACCTCCACCCCCTCCCCTACCTCCACTCCCCTCCCCCCCCTACCTCCACTCCCCTCCCCTATCTCCATTCCCCTCCCTCCCCCTATACCTCCTCTCCCCTCCCCTACCTCCACTCCCCTCCCCTACCTCCACTCCCTACCCCCATCCCCACCCCCACCTGGGACTTGTTGGGGGTTGGTTCCGACGCTTCCATATGTCACTGTGCTGCATTACGGGTGTTCTAATGGATTGGGACGGGTGTGGTGTGTGGGGTGTGGTGTGTGGGGTGTGGTGTGTGGGGTGTGAGGTGTGGGTATGTGTGTGGGTGTGGGGGGTGCTATATAGAGTTACCATTACGGTCCATTATACCCATAGTTGGGCCCACACTGGCGTCTAAATGTGCCCGACCTGAGAGCAGGAACAACGGTCAGGTTGAATTTAAAGCTGCATAGTCCCATGAAAGCATTCAAATTTTCAAAACCAAAAATACTGACCTAGATTTGCTTCTACATACCTAATAAGTAACAGTAATACTGATGCACTTTTTATATTAAGCAATTGTTCCTGCATAGAAGGGAAACCCAAGTCATCTTAAAGCTGCACAGTCCGTGAAAGAAAGCATCGAATTTTCAAAACCAAAACAATTATCTAGATTATATTTCCAATGAAACATCAACTTTTCAAAACCAAAGCAATTATCTATATTATATTTCTACATATCTAACTTAAGACACTGGTGCACTTATCAAACATTTGTCACCACATAGAAGGGAAGACGGAGTCAAATTAATAGAACCTATTAGTATTACTGCATAAATGGTGTTAGGAGTTTTGGCATGCTTGCCAAAATTAATTTGGCATGTTTGCACTTCAAATATCTCAAAAGTTAGCCATTTAAAATCAAAGTTACTTCGAAATAAAGGTCAGATTAATATATTAGGTGGGTCGTTATAATCTATCTCAGAAAATGACAAAAACTCAAAACCATCGGACTATGCAACATTAAAAAATGGCCGCTAGACTCAGAGAATACATAGATAAATAGACAACTAGCAAAGAAGAGCCCATTCACGACTGTAGAACACACACATATAGACACTAAATCAAGCCAAGATTTTCCAGCCACTAATATATAAAGGAAATCTAGCTGCTTTTTAAGCTATCGTTTAATTTAATAGATGACCTCAGCACTGATGTAGTTGTTCACCCGCCATTTCAACACTCACACCACACACACACACACATACCGCATATCACACACCACACACACACACACACCACACATACCGCATATCACACACACACACCAGACCCGAGGCTAGGCGCCTAGTTGGCTGGCTTCCCCCCACCCACACCCACACCCACACCCACACCCACACCCACACCCACACCCACACCCACACCCACACCCACACCCACTCTCACACACACACTCACACCACACCACACACACACACCACATATCACCACATATCACCACACACTCACACCACACACATACACACCATGCATACCCAAGGTTAGGCGCCTACCTGGCCTGGCTTCCCCGACCCACACCCTCTCTCAATCCCACCCGCACGCACCCACCCACACCCACAGCCACAGCCACACCCACCCTCCCATAGCCAGGTGACAGGTCCTTGCATAGTTAACCTATAGGCCCGCCCTGGAGCAGTGAACCCATCTATCTGCCAGCCTCCTCCCCACTCTCCTCTCCACAACCCGTGAACACACATTAAATACCATCATCACCATTTGGTAAATTAATACGCACACAACAAAATTACACATACAATTTTTTTTTTAATCCAGCAAGCGCAAGCCACATTGTAGTGATTTGTTAACTAACATCTAATCAATATACTATATATGATCTAATACATAATCCCATTTTCTTACACTTATAACAGATTTTTCATAAATTATATACGCTCATATTTATCAATAAAATTACTTATATAGCTTATATTATATAAATTACATATAATTGATATTCTATAAATCTATAAATTTATATAAATTACACGTACAAAATATATTATATAAATTACATAATTAATTTATATTATATAAATTACATATACAAAATATTATTAGATAAATTACACATAACATTATATATAAATTAAATTCATAATTATTATATAATATAAAATATCGTATACATAGGATTTATACGATTATATATTTTAAGTAATTAAAATAATTGATGTAGCTATTTATACTTTGTTCTTCATATAATTATATATGATAAATTATATTATAAAACCTGATGTTATATTTATTTATAAAGTGAGTAAATTATGAGACTTTAAATCACATCAAAGTCTGCCGTCATACAAAAGGCGAACACCACACCAAAACACCGCACTTATTAGTGCTGCCTCAGTGCAATAATGGGCACCATGGCCACGATATCCCCCACTCAGTCGCATTATCCCAGTACTGCTACAATTACAAGGCCTGTGATTCACAAGTTGGTGACCCCTTGTTCAACATTGAAATGTCAAACACAAAAAAGAGGCTCCAAGCATGGGTCGGTGTCCTTTTAGTTAAACGCCCCCCTGGGATGATGTGTAGGGGTGGAGGGGGTGGGAGCGGGGAGGGACGGTGGGGAATAATGCATGCCCCCCCCCCCTGGAGGAGTCATTAGCGACTCATCCCATGGGTTGATGTCCAAGGAAAATGCACGTGTCTGCGTGGAGTTGGGGCTAGTGGGTGGGTCCTTACTGCTGTAGGGTGAGATATACTTAGATACCGTCAGGGCAGAGGAGCGATGGGGAAGGGGGAAGGGGAAGGGGAAGGGATGTGAGGGGAGGAAGGGGGGGAGGGAAGGGGAAGGGGGGGAGGGGGAAGGGAAGGGGAGGGGAGGGATGGGGAGGGGGAGGGGGAGGGGAGGGGAGGGGGAGGGGAGGGGAGGGGAGGTGAGGGGGGAGGGGAGGGAGGGGGAAGGGGGAAGGGGAAGGGGAAGGGGAATGGGGTGGGGAAGGAGAATGGGAATGAGAATGGGAATGAGAATGGGAAGGGGAGGGGTGGTCCCGAAGAGACATGGGTTGCAAAGGGTCTTACGTCCTAGAAACAGCTGAGCTCACACACTAGGGGACGGATACTGATTTGTGACAATGGCGGGCTTTATAGTGCTGCTGTAATGGAATATATCACGCCGTCAGTATCTTGTCCCGATATCCCACTTAGTCACATTATCGTGATACTGAGATTAACAGAACACCTACTGCCCTATCTTGGCTATGCCGTGTGTCAGGGTAAAGTAGAAAAGTTTATTGTTAATGTTATTACTAATGGTAAGATATAAACAAGTATACTACTATTATTAAGGGTAATGTATAATAATAAGGGTAATGTAGAAAAACGTTTATTATTAAGGGCTATGATATTATTATAAACTTTCGGTCAATCTTTGACTCGGCCAAAGCTCGAGCCCACCACGGGAGGAGGATCGATTCCTTTAACCCATGATCTCTCTGTACGGAAAGCGGACGCTCTAACCACCTGGGCCATATGTATGAGCAACTTTTTATCGGCTCCGGTGTTAAAGGCGGGTCCCAGGTTATCTAACGCCGGTGTTCCAGATGTGTCGCGGGGTATGTATGTGTCCAAAGCGTGGCGGGGTTAGTTAACGTATGAGTTATTTAGCAAGTTGGGGGGGGGGCCTCTGAGTCTGTACCCGGCGAGCACCCCTATTTGACAATATCGGCGGCCAGGAACCAGCAGCCTTCTTCGTGGTGAGCCCGTTGCCGGCGAGCAATGCTATTTGTTTAGTTTACATGCATCGATTTCACACTATTAATATCGCCGCCAATGCGGCGGCAGCGTTAATAATGGTTCGAATTTAGGGTTAAATTGATAAAATTTCACTTATTGCGTATGTAATTCTGTTAAATATGATCGCATTGAATAGATTTGGGCCTAATATATTGCCGCCGATGTGGCGACGTTCTGGCAGTATGGATATCGACATCGCTGCGGCGGCGGCGATTTATTTAGTTTACATTCGTCGATTCGACAATATGAATTACACCGCCAATGCGGCAGCAGCGTTAATAACGGTTCGATTTTAGGGTTAATTTGATTAAATTTCACTTATTGCGTATGTAATTCTGTTAAATATGATCGCATTGAATAGATTTGGGCATAATCGGTCCCTAACATCGACCTTAAACGTGCTATGGCTTGGGGTTAGTGCAGGCAACATTAAACTCGCAGTGTTTGTCTCACGCCGACACATACATACAGAGTTTTCGCCGCTAACCCGCTAAACCCACCGAAAACTAGCTTTGCCACGCTAACCCTGACACATACATATGGCCCCTGTATGCAATCCCATCGGGAACAATGGAGAATGCAGGGGGGGGGGGGGGGTAATAATGTGGAAGGTGTCAATGCGTTGAGTGGCAGATACTGAACAGGGGTGTGTGCACTATTCATAAACAGACATTGCATTTTAGATTACCTTAAAAACTTAAAGTTGCATAGTCCCATGGTTTTGAGTAATGGCCATTCTTCTGAGATAAACATATTAAATTGATTGTTACTTCCTCCATTTACTTTAAAGTAACTTATTTTAAATGGCTAACTTTTGAGATATTTGAAGCATATACATGTCAAATTAGTTTGGGCAAGCACACCAAAACTATGACACCATAGGCTTCATCAGGAAGAGGTTTTATTAAAGCTGCATAGTCCGATGAAATATCAAATTTTCAAAACCAAACCAATTATCTAAATTTGATTTTACATATCAAACTTAGACACTGATGCACTTAGTAAGCTTTTGTTTTTGCGTAGAAGGCAACAATACCGAGTCAATTTAACAGAACCTGTTACTGCAGAAGTCTATGGTGTCGGAGTTTTGGCAAGCTTGCCAAAACTAATTTTCCATGTTTGCACTCAAAATATCTCAAAAGTTTACCATTCAAAATAAATGTAACTTTGAACTAATGTATAGTAGATACTAGTGATCGGTCTAATATATTTATCTCAGAAAAATTACAGAAATTCAAAACCATCGGACTATGCAACTTTAAATTGACCCAGTATCCCATGTGATGCTTCATATCAGACCATGCAGCTCTAAGTTAAAGCTGCATGGTCCGATGAAGCATCAAATTAAAGAAACCAAAACACTCATCTAGATTTGATTTATACATATCTAAACTTAGATACTGATTCACTTATTAAGCATTTGCTGCCACATAGAAGGGGATACTGAGTCAATTTAATAGAGCCTGTTACTACTGAAATAATAATCGTCTGGCATCATTACACAGATTCCAAATATTACACATCATCTTACACATTGCTTAGAATTTAAACACAGAATACGGAATGCAATTGCTTTGCATTATCTCAGCATTCGATTCGGAGTTGTTTACCCCGCGTAACCCCCCCCCCCCTACCACCACCACCACCACCATTTCACACTTTAGCGCGCATTTATATCAAGAAAGCGACACAAGCAGACGACAATGAAGTCCTTACAATATATAGCTGCGCTCTGTTGGAGAGGTGCACTATCTGAGTGCAGGCAGGCTGATGCGATCTGCGCTACTCGAGTGCAATTCCCCGGAGACCCTACTATATAGAGACGTAATTGAGGAGCGGGCGGGAAGTGTGTGTGGGGGGGGGATACGGAGGGAGATGGAAGGCGATGGGAGGGTGAGGGGGTGAGGAATGAGGGAGCGTGGAGTGGGGGTGAGAGGGTGGGAGTGGGGGTGAGAGGGTGGGAGTGGGGGTGAGAGGATGGGAGTGGGGGTGAGAGGGTGGGAGTGGGGGTGAGAGGGTGGGAGTGGGGGTGAGAGGGGAGGGGGGTTAAGAAAATGGCATAGCTTCACAAAACCACGTGAGGCAAATCAAAGACTCCAAATGAAGTACAACTACAAGCATATATATATATGTATATATATATGTACATATATATATGTACATATATATATGTATATATATATGTATATATATATGCTGTCTCTCTCGTCAATTCGTAGGGGAGGCTTATATGTATATATATGTACATATATATATGTACATATATATATATTTGTGTACATTATATTAGGAATGCCGCTGAGGTAATTTCTTAGTGACACACGGTCTACTAACCGTTAGCAATCTTTGCATTAAATATCTTGCTTGGGGCAGTTTCTAAGCCCTACTACAGTCAGTGGCTTCCCCACCCTTGTCAACCTGAGCGATAATCGGAGAGATTTACGAGATTTCAGACACCATCTCGACGCTGCGTCTATCTCACCCTCTTCACCTATCCCACTGCCCCTATTTTCTCTATCCCCCTCCCCCATCGAAAAAATCTCCCCCCCCCCCTCCCACCCCCGCTCAAAAACTCTCCTCCCACCACCACCTCTACTATCTCCTCCTCCTCCTCTCCCCCTCCTCCACCCTCGCCCCCCCCCCAACCAATTCCATCCCACCATCATCTCCCCCACAATTATGCCAACATAACACGTCATGGGCATGACATCACGTGGTATAACGAGCTGCGCCGCGCATGCGTATTGTATTACACATGACCGTGCGCACTCTCGGGCTTTTTTTTGTGCCAGGGCTTCTTTTTCCTATTTTTTTTGTGCATGCTTAAATTAATAATAATTTTTCTTAATCTCTTTTTTTTGTGTGGCTAAAATAAAATAAAATAAAATAAAAATAAGCCACTTCGTGATTTCATTATTCTGAATAGGTTTTCAAAATCCCGTGGTGGTGCAGGCGTGGTTTCGAGATTGAATGAAACACATAGATGAAGGTGGGGGGGGGGGAATCGGGGGGAGGGAGTTTATTTTATTTAACGGCGCCTCTAGAGCACATTGATTTTTATCATCGGCTATTGGACGTCAAACATATCGTCATTTTGACATATTTCGTTGGAGGAAACCTGCTGTTGACACATAAGCTACTCTTTCCGATAAGCAGCAATGGATCTTTTAGTTTTATATGCACTTTCCCACAGACAGGACATCACATACCACACAGCCTTTGATGAACCAGTTGTGGACTACTGGTTGGTATGGAAAATAACCCAAACTGTAAATGGGTCCACTGAACAGGATCAATCGGATGACCCACACCTTCAGAGGTGGACACTCTACCACCTAAGCTACGTCCCACTCCCCCAGCGACGAAGAAGACACACGGAACGAAACAATGTCACTGTCACTAGTGTCATCCCACTACTGTCACAACATGGCAGCACGAGCCACCATTTCGACATTTCCACTCCATTTGGGAATTTTAGAAGCGAATTACAATGTTTGTTGTTTTACATCCTAGCAACATCTAAGGTCATATCAGGACGGGTACCGACTTGCGACAGTTCACACTCATGGCGACTTTATAGTGCTGCCCCACTGGGAGACCATACCACTGGCACCATGACTGATATCCCGCACAGTCACATTATCCTGATACGATGCAAACCAATCCTTGCCCTATCCTAATAATACCTAGCATCAGGCTAGGTAGTAACAAGTATCAATTTTATAATCAATTGATTTAACTCGGCCGGGATTCAAACTCCCGACCTTCCGCAATGGAAGTCTGCGCTCTCCCGATTAGGGCGAATTAGAATGGATGCGCATTAGGTAGCGAGAGTTTTCCACCCTAGCCACATTTGATGTCATATCATTATGGGTGCTAACTTGTGACAGTGTGCGCTCATGGGATATCTGTCATATCCCTAGCACCTTGACTCGATATCCCACTCAGTCACATTATCTTGACACTTTTTCCAACCAGTCATTGCTTAATGCTGTTAACAGTATACATTTAAAAAAAACGATTATTTGTGTTTGAGTTGGCTCTCCCACGACCAGCAACATAGGAGGCATAGACAAACTTGCCGTGCATAGTGAGTGAGTAGGTATATCACAGTGAATTAACCTATACCCGTTGTGTCCTCAAACATACATATGATATGCATGATATGACATTAATTGTATCATTCATTATAAAGTCTTATGCATCTTATACATATATAATATATACTGTATATATGTGATGCATATAACGCATTATGCAAGTATAAAGATGTGTAAAAGAATTATTATTATTGTTATACTCTGTAAGACCCAACACTGTACTGGTGGAACCACCTGCGTCCCTCCTCACCTCCACCGGATGTTGACAAGTGTCAGTCGCATTGGAGGATTTTTGTCAATGTCAGTCAGTCTATATTGCTGTTGACACATAGGCTACTCTTTCCGATAAGCAGCAAGGGATCTTTTAGTCAGTAAATATATATATTATATGCCATATATGTAAGGCAATATACATATATATATATGTGATGCATAAAGTATTATGCGAGTATGAAGATACACAAGGGAATATTACTTATTATTATTATTGTTATCCTCCGTAAGATACAACATTTTACCAGTGGCGCCATCTCGCCCACCTCACCTCCCTCGGATGTGTCAGTCGCAGTCGCACCGGAGGATACCATATATATACACATATATTATATACCATATATATGTCAGGCAATGCATATTATAATACATCTTATGTAACATAATATATATATATATCACATATTATGCATTATAGACATTAAACATATGCATTTGTATATTTCTCACAAAACTCGCACATTGACGAATAATTTTGTGTTGCTAAAGTAAAAAAAAAAAATTCTTGAAAGCCGCAACAACAAAATTGGTGGACTATGAAGCTTCGTGTTGACAGCGCATGTGTCTGAGTGACAGTCCCTGTGACACCTCAGAGCGTGTCAAATACAAATATTGGTACAGCGGGATTGGCAATGTCACGGGATGTCCCCCCCCCCTCTCTCTCCCCCCACCCGTCTCACTGCACACCCTCATATTCTCCTCCTGTCCCCAGCTCCCAAGTCCCCGGTCACTCCACCCCTCCCCCCACAATTCCCTGCCTCCGCCCCTCTCCCTTTCCCCACCCCTATTCCCCCTTCTGGTCTCCCTTTCTCTGCCCCTCTTCCCCCTTCTGCCCTCCCGTTCCCCACCCTCTTCTCCCTTCTGCCCCCCCCCATTTTCTCCCTCCCCCCTTCTGCCCCCCTTCCCCCCTTCTGCCCTCCCTTTCCCCGCCCCTCTCCCCCCCCCCACCTATCCTTCCCGTCTCCATCCCCGTTCTCCTCCCCGTCCTCCATCCCCGTCCTCCATCCCCGCCTCCATCCCCGTCCTCCATCCCCGTCCTCCATCCCCGTCCTCCTCCGTCCTCCATCCTCCGTCCTCCATCTCCGTCCTCATCTCTCCGTCCTCTCATCTCCGTCCTCCATCTCCGTCCTCCATCCCCCGTCCTCATGTCCCCAGTTACGTCCTCCATCCCCCGTTCCTCTATCCCCGTCCTCCTCCCCCCGTCCCCCACCCCGTCCCCTCCCCCCGTCCTCCATCCCCCGTCCTCCATCCCCCGTCCTCCATCCCCCGTCCTCCATCCCCCGTCCTCCATCCCCGTCCTCCATCCCCGTCCTCCATCCCCGTCCTCCACCCCGTCTCCATCCCAGTCCTCCATCCCCGTCCTCCATCCCCGTCCTCCATCCCCCGTCCTCCATCCCCGTCCTCCATCCCCGTCCTCCATCCCCGTCCTCCAGTCTCCATCCCGTCCCCATCCCGTCTCCATCCCCCGTCCTCCATCCCCGTCCTCCATCCCCCGTCCTCCATCGCCCGTCCTCCTCCCGCCCGGTCCTCCACCCCCGTCCTCCATCCCGTCCTCCATCCCCGTCCTCCATCCCCATCCCCATCCGTCCTCCATCCCCTCCTCCATCCCCGTCCTCCATCCCCTTCCGCCTCTCGTCCTCCTTGCCCCCTCCCCACTCACCTATGTCTCTTCCTTCCTCCCTCGTCTCCCCCCCCCCCTTCACCCCCCCCATCCCCCCCCCCTCCTCTCCCCTCCCCACATCCCCCCCCCCGCCCCTACCCCCCCCCCCCGCCCCCTCCACTCCACCATGGTTCACATGTGATTGACACACAGTCACGCCCTCTCACACCCCTACACCCACACAGAAGACAGAGTTTACACCGCTCGCACCTAAACACATGATAGTTAGGCATCACAAGGAGCATAAACCTGTCACCTTTTCCTCCCTCCTCCCCCCTCCTCCATCCACCATCCACCTCCCCGCAGAATGTTATTCAGGTGGGTTTTTTTCCTTCTCTTTTCCAACAGCAATCCTTGCCAAGCTGTCTCCCGAGTTTCTTTTGACCAACACACTCAATGAGGCCACGTTAATGTATTGCGATTGCTTGCTGAATGATGTACTTGATTTTCGATTGTAAGGTGCACACCTCAGACCACCCACCTGCCCAATCCCCCCTTTTTTTTCTTTTAACCCCCCCCCCCCCCACATAAAACCGTTTTAAAAAAACCTGTTTTAAATCAAATTTAAATTAATATATATTTTATGTCGGGTACAAGAATTGCAATCCCATACGATGGGCGTCTGTGAGTGTGTGTGTGTGTGGGGGGGGGGTGTATCCATGGCAACGAATATTAAATAGGGCCCCCTCCTCCTCCGCCCAACAACATTATCTCCATCTGGTGATAGCCATTGTTATGATAAATATCCAAGTTACTATCTGAATTCCTTCCTTTCTTTTATGTTGGTAAATATTAAATTTGTTGTTTTTCAGAATAATACATTCGTCAGCGCTTTATTCTCTAGTCTTTTACCGTGTATTCTAAATCTATTGATTAACCAAATAAGACCGTCAAGTGAGTAGAGCGCATGCTTACCACGAGGAAGGTCATGGGTTAAATTCCATTGCCTAGTCAAAGCAGACTTAGATGGTCAGAATTACTAGATTAACGAAATTGTAGACTGGTGAATCAAGAAATGTTTTAATTAAAATTTTAAAAGCATGATTTACCCTTACCCTGCATTTAAGTGAAACAATGGTATTCTTAAAGTTTTCCTCTTTATGTTAGATAATCCAATTAATTTCTGCTTAACGAGCGAACCCATATCTATGTTTGATATCTAGGACCAAAGGTAAGATGTTTATTTTGGTTTTGAAAATATCATCCTTTCATCGGATTATGCAATGCTAAAGTTGCATAGTCAGATGAAAACATCAAATTTTCAAAACCAAAACAATCTAGATTTTATTGTACATTTCCAACTTAGATACCAGTGCACTTCTAAAAACAATTATCGCCACATAGAAGTTAATACCAAGGCAATTTAATGGAGCATTTTCCTGCAGAAGCTTATCGTCTCAAGAGTTTTGGCATGCTTGGCAAAATTAATTATGCATGTTTGCGCTTCAAATATATCTAAAAAGTTAGCCATTTAAAATTAAAATTAAAATAACTTCAAACTAAAGAAAGGTTAATTATAACGACCAATCTGATAAAATGACAGAAACTCAAAACCATCGGACTCTGCAACTTTTAATCGTGGAAATAAATAACTGGCTCTCAGCTAGGTTTTGAATTTGTGTGTGCATCCACTTCACTTCCTCCCTAATTCCTCCCTAATTCCCCCTCCCCCTCTCCCCTCTCCCCTCAGCCCCCCTCTCCCCCCAGCCCCCACCCCCTCTACCCCCAATCCCCCACACTAAAGGTGTGCAAGGCAACCTGTCACAGGCTAATGTCAGGTATTCAGCGGATGAGAAGAACAAGTTCCTAAATTCCCTTTCCCCCCATAGCTCCCTACTGACATAATTCACATTTAGGCGAGGGACGCTCCGGACAGCGTCCTAAATACATAGGTGGTCTAGGCTACTAGTACTACATGGCAGCGTTTTTGGTGGAACACAGTGTGACCTTAATAGTTCAAGGTCACACCACATGGTTCCACAGTGGAGAAGTGGAGAAGTGGGGGATGGGGAGAAGTGGGGGGTGGGGGGTGAGGGGTGGTGGGGGAGGAGGAGGTAAGACGGGTGGTGTGGTGTGGTGTGGAGGTGCAAGGGTGTGGAGGATGTGTGAGGTGTATGTGTGGTGTGTGTGTATGGGGGGGGGGGTACTGACACAATGTCACACTGTCATACTGTCACACGCCACGTTGTGACAGCTCGCGTACTGTGTGACAGCTGAGAGGTGACGCCTTTCTTGGGGTCACAGTCAGTTCCCCCCCCCCCCCCCCCCCCCCCCCCCCCCCCCCGCCACCTTTCTCTCTCTTTGCATACATACTCCTATTCTGGGGGGCTTAATTTGACAGATTCCTTTTACATGTGCGTCAGGTGTGTGCATGTGTGAATCGTGTGTGTGAAGGGTGTGTGGAGTAATTATATATATATATATATATTTATATATTATATATAACAGCAAAATCCTCTCTAACCAAACACCTTCACAGTTTGACCAATCCCTATATCGATCATTTTATTTGGGTCCCAAACGATCGCCCATACATTGCCATTGTAATGATTAAAAAAACTCCCTAAACCGAACACCTCCCTAAATGGACGATTTAAAATCGGTCCCATGGTCGGTCGATTTATATATATATATATATATATATATATATATATATATTACTGTTCATGTGTTAGTACTTAGCTGTTGGAGCAGGTGCACATGGAATTAGAATACTGACCACGTGACCGATGACGTGTCTGGTGGGAACAATGGAGGGAGGGCGGGGGTGGGGAGGTGGGTGGAGAAATAGCTTCTATGTAAATAGCCGTAGAGTATTAAAGCACATTACCCACATTCCCCCAACGAGGGGAGAACAACGAAAGAGTTTGATTTAACCGCAAACATGTAATAAGGTCACCGCATGGCTTCCCCAAGGGGTGATCTTCGAGCCGAGCAACCAATGTTACATTACGTTAAAGTTCATATTTATGCAAAATACATTGTTGCAACAAGTCGGCAATTTAAATCTTTACCTAGAATCAGATATATCCCTGTATGTATATATATATACATGTAAGCATTTGACATGCGGTTGTACATATGGCCACAGGACAAATGATGTTAAAGTTGTATATAACAGTGACTCAAGAAAGATGGAAAGAAGGACCGCCCTCTCCGCCCTCTCCGCCCTCTCCGCCCTCTCCGCCCTCTCCGCCCTCTCCGCCCTCTCCGCCCTCTCCGCCCTCTCCGCCCTCTCCGCCCTCTCCGCCCTCTCCGCCCTCTCCGCCCTCTCCGCCTCTCCGCCCTCTCCGCCTCTCGCACTCTCCGCCCCCTCCTCGCCTCTCTCCGCCCTCCCTCCGCCCCCCTCTCCGCCCTCTCCGGCCCTCTCCGCCCTCTCCGCCCTCTCCGCCCACTCCGCCCTCTCCGCCCTCTCCGCCCTTTCCGCCCTCTCCGCCCTCTCCGCCCTCTCCGCCCACTCCGCCCTCTCCGCCATTTCCGCCCTCTCCGCCCTCTCCGCCCGTTCCGCCCTCTCCGCCCTCTCCGCCCTCTCCGTCTTTCCTTGTCCTGCCGCCTCTCCGCCTCTCCGCCCTCTCGCGTCCTCTCCGCCTCTCCGCCCTCTCCGCCTCTCCGCCCTCTCCGCCCTCTCCGCCCCTCTCCGCCCTCTCCGCCCTCTCCGCCCCTCCACGCCCTCTATGCCCTCTCCACCCTCTCCACCCTCTCCGCCCTCTCCGCCCCCTCCGCCCCCTCCGCCCTCTCCGCCATCCCTAGTAGGCCCAAAATGCATTAAAGTTGCCTAGTCCGATGGGTTTAATTTGTTTTAAATAAGTAATATTAGGTTGATCTTTATAATCTTCAGTTTGAAGTAACACATAAATGACTAACCTTGGAGATTAATTTTGTTAGATAAATATATTAGGTTGATTTTTATAATCTACGATAGTTAAGTTTGAAATGACTTATTATTAATTACTCACTTCAAAGATATTTAAATTAAAAAGATGATAAATAAATGCATGTAAAAAAAAAGAAAAAAGGTTCTGGCATTTTTTTCTCAGATAGGTCTAAATATATTATATTAATTGTTATAATCTACATTACTTCAGTTTAAAGTAACTTTAAAAAAAAAAAAAAATTATTATTGAGGCTGTATTTATACTGTCCATAGCATATAAGCCCGGATATCCAGCCTTGTTTTCAATGCTGGCCAGTTGTAGTGTTGGTGCTATCTTACCACACAGTGGATTTTAAATTTGAAGTGCAAACATGTAAACATATCAAATTAGTTTCGGCAAGCAAGCCAAAATCCTGACACCACCTGTACTAGGATGTAGGTTTATGCAGTAACATAGGATCTATTTAGTATTAGTATTAAATTGAGTCAGAAATTGAGTCAGGATTCTCCTCTAAGTTCTAGGCGGCAACAAATATTTAACAAGCGCATCAGTATCTATGCACAATCAAATCTAGATAAGTATTCTGGTTTTGAAAATGTGATGCTTCTTTATATACTTCTTTCATATGGCGTGGCGCGCCATGCCGTGCCGTGCCGTGCCTTGGCGTGGCGTGGCGTGGCGTGGCGTGGCAAGAGTATTAATTAAAAAAAGAAATAATTATTAATCAGAACATTAAGGAACTTCAATAGAGAGGGCGAAACTAAACCACAAGTTCTCGCCTATCTGGAGTGGGGTGGGGTGGGGGTGATGGTGGGTAGTTGGGGTGGGGGGTCGGATATGACTCGACCACTTATGCGAGAGAGGCGAAAGATAACAGGCCAGTCGAGGTGACAAGACGGCAGCCGACCGTCACTAGTTCCCGATAAGGCCGCTCGATGGCGCCACCGACGCTCATTCCACTGACGCTATCAGTGCGGACGGTATAACTATAAGGACAGATAGGTAACCAGAACTAACACCCGGAAAAGACACACAGAGACACACACATGGATACACAAACACACACATACACAGACACACATACACAGACACACATACACAGACACACACAGACACACACACAAACACACACACAGACCCAGACACACACACACACACACACACCTGGACAGAGTGTAAAGAGTGAGAAATCTTATTTCGGAATGTCGTCTGCTAACACAACCGGAAACCGTGAAAAATGGCGCGCATCGGTGACGTCAGCTACGATCGAAACGAGACTCCGATCACTAATGAAGAGCGCGAGTATAACGAATGTATAGTGTGTGTGTGTGTGTTTTGAAAGTGAGCAGAGTGACAGTTGGCTCACGGTATAGGAGGCGGGGGGAGTAGAAAATGCCCCGCTCCGCAGCAAATAACATGGAAGAAGAAGGTTACTGGGAAACATTTAAGGGGCTGCCGTTATTTATATCGACATAATAGATTATATAGTACATATATATATATATATATTTATTTATATATATATATATATATATATATATAGTTTATGAATATATATAATTTTAAATTTGAATGTTGTGCAAATGAGGAGCACGCCCACTTGGCTGTGGGACACTGCCTGAGGGCTGTGTAATGTTGTGAGACTGTGGGAATAATGAGTGATGTACACACAGGACGTGGTGTACAAGCAGGTCTGATAAATAACCTACATTCACCACTTGTCACTGATGGACTCTCCCCCCCCCCCTCTCCCATTCCCTCCCCGCCCCCACCCCCACCCCCTTTCTCCCTCCACCCTATCCCTCCCCTCTCCCCACCTCTCCCCCTGTCCCTTCCCCCATTGCTCCCCATCTCCCCACCTCCCCTTCTCTCCCCTCCACCCTATCCCTCCCCTCTTCCCTCCCCTATCCCCTCCCCTCTCTTCCCATCCCCCTTATCCATCCACCCTCCTCTCCCTTCCCCCATCGCTCCCCTCTCCCCACCTCTCCCCCTCTCCCTTCCCATGTCCATTTCCCAACCTCCTAGTGTCCGTCCCCTTATCCACCAATGCCCATATGGCCCCCCCCCTCTGCCCCCCCCCTCCCTTCCCTGGTGGCCCCCCCCCCACCCCTGTGCCCCCCCCCAATGCCCCCCCCCCCGGTGCCCCCCACCGCCCCCCCCAGGAAGTGTCCCTTGCAAGCACAACCACCACACAATGAACACGCCTACAAGTAGCAAACCTCTCTCCTTCTCTCTCGCCCCCCCCCCCCCTTCCCTTCCAACTCTCCCTCCCCCTCCCCTCCCCCCTCTCCCCCCTCCCTTCCACTCCCCCTCCCTCCCTCCGCTGGTGAACACCGGAAGTGAAGCGACGAAATTGTTGTTCCATTTCCGGTTAGCATTGAAGTGTTGTTCGGAGACGGGACAGGGGAGTGCGGTGTGTGTGTGGGAGTGGGTGGGGGGGGGGGGGCAATGACACTAGAACTTAGAAGGGCTTCCACTTTACATTGGTCATTTGAAAAATGTCAAATCACCGCAGGGGGAAAGGGAAGTGCACGAGTGTGTGTGGGTGGTTGGATGTGTGTGTGTGTGTGCAGGGGGAGGAGAGGGGCTAGAGGGGGGGGGAGAAAAAGAGGGAAAGAAAGAAAAGAGGGAAAGAAAGAAAAGAGGGAAAGAAAGAAAAGAGGGAAAGAAAGAAAAGAGGGAAAGGAAAAAAAGAGGGAAAGGAAAAAAAGAGGGGCAGGGAAAAAAAGAGGGAAAGAAAGAAAGAAAAGAGGGAAAGAACGGAAAGAGGGGAAAGAAACAAAAGAGGTAAAGAAAGGGGGGAAAGAAAAGAACGAAAGAAAAAGAAAAGAGCGAAAGAAAAAAAAGAGGCCATGGCATTAAGTGTGACATGGGGGGGGGGGGGGCTGTTGAACATTATCAAAATAGGTGCGATTTAATTTGCTACAGGCTCAGTCATAGTCATACATGATGTGGCATGATGTGGCATGATGTGGTGTGGTGTAATATGATGTGATGTGGTGTAATGTGGTGTGATGTGGCATGATGTGGTGTGGCGTGATGTGGCATGATGTGGTGTGGTGTGATGTGATGTGGCATGATGTGGTGTGGTGTGATGTGATGTGGCGTGGTGTGATGTGGCGTGGCGTGGTATGAAGTGGCTTGGTGGGATGCTGCGTGGGATGATGTGGTGGCGTGGCGTGGCGTGGCGTGGCGTGGCATGGAGTGGCGTGGCGCGATACGATTTGATGCGGTGTGACGTGGAGCAATGTGAATTCTGGGATCCATGCACACAGATAACACCTCCCCCTCCCCCCCCCCTCCCACAGTTCACCCACCTCGGCCCACCCTGGTCGCGCCGCAGATTGTAGTAGCAACACTTCACGCACCTCGTTCACTGATACCCATGGCGCCACCTCGCGGGCCCTAACAACACTCCACCTGACTCAAGGGCCCCACAGTGGCGCCCCCACGACCCATGAACAAGGACTCAGAGTGCCCTATAAAGGGGGGCCTCTCACTAACGCCTCAACGACCAAAAACATCCCCCAATGATCCCAACCAAATATAAAAAAATTATAATAATAGCACGGCCAGCAATAGACTGCACTCATTCATTTATTGCAATGTAAACTACTTGTATTATTATAAATATGAATATTATCAGACCCAGCTTAGTTCATATGGCATAATATTCGTAGTGTATCTATTCACCAACAGCAGGGGAAGGGTGTGGGGGGGGGGGGGTGAAAGAAAAGAAAAAGATCCCTTAAATTAGATTTCCGGGAATAGTTTATCAACCAGACAACATTTGTCAGTCCCACCACGTTTGCTTAAAACTAAATATATTATATGAGATATTCAATATTATATATATTGATGTATATATTGATATTGATATATGTATGAAGTGGGAAAGGCTATAATCAAGCTGTGGCTGGTGCGGGCTTGGGTTGAGCAACCCGCATATGGAAATGTGGGCTGCTCGCAAAGACGAACCCGCATTGGCCATCAAATGCGGGGAAGGGTTCGCTGCTGTAACTGGTTGCTAGGACATGCACCGTGGTGTTCCATGCTACTCTCCTAGCCATGTAGAAGGTTCGAGCCGTCGGGCCCGGACCCATCAGACGTGTCTCATTGGCGCTCTGATGTTTTAGACGATAATATGGCTTTATATACAGTAATTGGGAGTATCTTGACTATAAAGGAAATGGAGGGGAAGTATTTATTCATACCATTGACATTTGAAGAGATTAGATGGTGTTCGTAGGAACAGAAATAAATTTGTGAGCACTTAAAATGTGATTGAGACGTCCCTTGCATTCCTTACCCTTTATGAACAGGTCCCTTATTACATTAACCGTCATGGTCAATCCCATAATGATGATTCATTATTATATCTATTACTTTTGGCCTTCTGCGCAGACAAGGGAGTAATGAAGACATCACAGTATGTAGCTTGACCCTCTCCTCGGGGCTAGTAACCACCTTCTTATTATAGACAATAACAATAATAGGAAATATCTGGGTGTTTATAAGTGACAGCAGCGGAGGACTACACCATCGACCTTAGCAATGGAAGTGTAGGAGTAATGGTAATTAATACACAAACGATGTGCGGGGGTAGAGCCCGTGAACATGTAGTACATAGGCTGTCAGCACTCGGGCGGGATTATATTAACGAAAACGTGAAATGGCTATGAGATGGAGAGACGGCGGCGGCCAGCAGCAGGAGTGGGGAATCCATGGTATATTAATAGAACTGCCCGCCCCCAGAGTACAGGAACAGAACAGTTTATATATATATATATATACACATATATATTATATATATATACACACACATATTTATATATATACATATATATATATACATATATATATATACATATATGGATATATACATACATACATATATGGCTGTATAATAATATAAATATAATAAAATAATAAATATAGTTTTAAAGAAGAAAAGTGCCGGGATGACTTATTTTATGACAGATCACATTACGGCGTCGCTAAGCACTAGCTGTCATAATTACAATGTCCTCGACAAGATTCTGATGGTCATGCACAGCTCTGGTATTCACTTAATGTCGTCGCTATTAGTCGCAGTTTACCTGCAGTTGCCATGGGAACACGGCACACACAAAGACTGGCAATCTATTAATGCCCTCCTCACGAGTCGGCACCATTTATTACTAGCTATTTATGCATATGACAGGCCAGCGACACACACACGGCCACACGGACACACACGGACACACGGACGTGGTGTGGCTTTTATAGGCCAGCACAAACAAGAGTCATGGCCTGTGGGGTTTTGCGTTAGTAGTCCACGGGACCTGTCACAAGTCGGCAAGAAGGTCGTTAATTTTGCGACATTGCGTTTCACTGGTGATACGAGGAAGTGTGTGTGTGTGTGTGCGTGTGGGGGATGGGTGTGAGGGTGGGTGTGATGGTGGGTGTGAAGGTGGAGCATGGTGAAGGAGGGGGGGGGTAAGGGGGGGGGGGAGGGTAAGGGTGGGGAACAGGGGATGCGGGAAGGGGACGGGGTGGGGACAAGGGGACGTGGGGACAGGGGTCGGTGGGGACAGGGGACGGGTGGAGGAGGGGGCGGGTGGGAGAGGGGAGGGTGGGGGAAGTGGGAGGGGGACAGGGGGAAAGGGGGAAGGGGGAAGAGGGGGAAGAGGGGAAAGGGGATGGGGGGGTAAGGGGGAAGGGGGAAGAGGGGGAAGGGGGAAGGTGGGGGAAGGGGGGAAGGGGGAAGGGGGGAAGGGAAGGGGGAAGGGGGAAGGGGAAGGGGGGGAAGGGGGAAGGGGAAGGGGAGGGAAGGGGGAAGGGGGAAGGGGGAAGGGGGAATGGGAGAGGGGGAGGGGGAGGGGGAGTGGAGGAGTGGAGGAGGGGAGAGGGGAGTGTATGTGTGTGAGAGTGATTGTGTGTATGTATGTGTGCATGTATGTGTATATACATGTATGTGTGTATGCGTGTGTGTGTGAGAGCATATGTGTATGTGAGTATGTGAGTGTATGTGTGTGAGTGTATATGTGTATGAGGGTATATCATACTATATGTGTACATGTATGTATGCATGTTTGTGTGTACATGTGTATGTGTATATGTATATGTGTGTGAGTGTGTATGTGATTGTGAGTATGTGTGTCAGTATGTATGTGAGTGTATGTATGTGTACATGTGTGCATATGTGCATATGTGTGTATGTGTATGCATATGTGCATGTGTATATCTACATGTGTATGTGTTTGTATGTGAGTGTATATCTATATGTGTATGCGAGTATATCTATATGTGTATGTGAGTGTATATCTATATCTATATATGTATGTGTGTATATGAGTGTATATCTATATATATATATCTGTATGTGAGTGTATATCTATATCTATATGTGTATGTGAGTATATATGTATGTGAGGAAGGCGCTGTTGAGGCGAGGAAGGCGCTGTTGAGGCGAGGGGTGGCCCCAAGGTGTTAGTGGCTGCCAAATGTGCACGCCTACCTTTCTATGTGGGCGCGACGGGCGGGTGGGACAGGCGGGCGGGCGGGACGGGCGGACGGCGGGCCGCCTGCCCCGGGCTTCCTCCGAGGGAATGCCGGGAGTTCAATTTGCCGAAGGCCTTCGCTGGTCCCCGGTCCTCCACCTAATTACTGGCTGCCTCCCTGCCTGCCCGCCCCCTGAGTACAGATATCAGCATTACACGCATTAAGTTACTGCAACACCAGCAACTATTACCAGCAATACATCTGGTCATGCTTTATTAACTAGTAATTCACGTAGCCCTCACTGAGTTGTAAGTGTAAATAGGCTATATACTGTATAGACAAATGTGGGTACATAATTATGTGTGTATATATATATATATATATATATATATATATATATATAGTAATACTATAGTATACAGACGTACAAAACACTGTATATTATACTATATATAATACTATATATATGTATAATTAAATACACTAAAATATAATAGCCTAGAATATTAATAGAACTATTTTACAAGACATCATTCGTAAAACATACAACTATATATAGTACATAGATGTGATGTATAAGCATTATGTGAGTATAAAGGCACGGAAGGGAATTATGTTTCTTTACTACTTTACTATTGATGCGGTGGCTTACTTGATGTATGCCCCCCCCCCCTCCAACCACGTGACCGGTGGCGGTGCCACCGGCCCGATCCTAACCGGGACGCTACACTGTTCACGCACGACCGAAAGGTCATAATTAATATACTATATTTTATATAAGATATATAATATAATATAAATAATTATATATAATATATTATACATTATATATAATATAATATACTATGATATTAATATACTTATATTATTAATATACTGTATATTATTAATTAATATACGGTAAATTAATATATATAATATATAATGTAATATAATGTATCATATATTACATACCAATAATAAACACCAATCGTACTCAATTCGTGTGTAAGACCGCAAAGGGTTCCTTATTGACTTAGCGACTTCATTAATGGACGTCATTAATCGACGTCACGGCCAGCGTTCCGGGGGGCGTGGGCTGGGAGGACTCCCCGACCGAGGTGCAACCTGCCAGGTAGATCACACCTCGGGGAGTCAAGAGGGGTGCGCCTTGATAAGGAGCAAGAGGGCCGGGGGGGGGGGGGAGTAGTGAGGGTGATATAATGATAACATACCCACTCACCCCCTCGGAGTTAGAACGGGAAATGGATACCGCGTTGCATTATGGTCGCAAGTTGGAGGAGTGAGGTGAGTCGGGCTGGGATCAAGTTGTCTGGTGCGAGTTTCAATAGGTCGGCGGCACTATGATTGAACCATGGGTTAAAGCGGCATAGTCCGATGAATTATCAAATTTTCAAAAACCAAACCAATTATCTAGGTTTTGATTTGACATATCTAACTTAGATACTGCGTAGAAAGCAATATTGAGTCAATTTGACAGAACATGTTACTGCAGAAGTCTATTGTGTTAGAGTTTTGGCAAGCTTGCCAAAAATAATTTTCCCTGTTTGCACTCAAAATATCTCAAGGGCTTACCATTTAAAATAAAAGTAACTTTGAACTAATGTAAAGTAGATACTGGTGATCGATCTAATATATTTATCGCAGAAAAAATACAGAAATTCAAAACCATCGGACTATGCAACTTTAATCTCCACGTAGATATATATATACCACCCGGGTAGAGGTGTGTTGGTATGTGTGTGTGTGTGTGTGTGTGGTGTATGTCTGTATAATGCTATCAGGGGAATGGTGGGATACAAAGGAGACAATACAGATTTATAGCGGAATATATGAGCCTGTCTCAAAAGGTGAATACTTTTTTTGTTGTCCATTGTAATGATTGACACAAAACAGCACAGCGGTTACACTGAAAACACAAAGACATTTGCTTCAAATCAATATGTATCCTATTGGGATTATGAAACACCATGTAAAAAAACAAATCAGTTTATCCTGAGAAAATGCATAAGCAGATAGTATGTTGATCGTACCAATGGACAAAGTTTTGTCCCATATTGCTGAGCACCTTTTGAGACAGTATCTTATACAAATTAATATATATATATATATAATTATAAATGAATATATAATTATAAATGGTGGTATACAAAGGAGACAATACACATATTATATTATATAATATATAATATGTGTAATATATGTAAATGAATATATATAATATATATATATGCAACATAAATTAGAAATTTATTTCAGTTAAAGACCAATATAAATATAAATATATAATATATAATATATATACTATGAATATATATAATATATATAGTGTACATACTATGAATATATGATATAATTATATAACAAGAATATCTATCACATACATGCCTTATATATAATATACATTATATAAACAATCTTCAATATATGAATAAACATAAAATATAATATATGAATATATAATAAATATATTGTTAATGCATAAAATAGATGATATAATGCAACTGCAATTTATTATATTTAGTTTAAATATATACAAATATATATATATAATAATCTAATTTTAATGTATAGAAAATAAGGGTAGGGCCAGGGCCAGAGAAAGTGTGGAGAGAGTGACACAGGCATAGATGGATATTGCATTGGTGAATGTCTCTACACCCCTTCTCCCCACCTCACTCCACCCCACCACACCTCACCCCCTCACCCCTTCACACACACACCCATTACGTGCACTGACATCATGTCACAACATGTCACAACATGTCACACCACGCCACACCACGCCACACCACGCCACACCACGCCGCACCACGCCACGCCACACCACGCCACACCACACCAGGGTCTCTCCGCCCTGACAGCTCATAGCGACATGCTGGAGTTCCTTCTTTGAAAAGAAATTAAAATTCTAAAAGCGCTTATACTTGGCCAAGTTTTACAGCGGTGAACATTTCATCACGCCGTCCATCATTACACCTGAACCACGCTCTGCGAGCAGTCAGTCGCCTTGTTGAGGCTGTCAGTCGAGTACTGCCCTCATTTCCCCCCCCCCCCCTTTCTCCTCCCTCAACCCCACCCCCCAACCTTCCCTTCCACCCCCAACACTCCAGCGCACCTGTTTGGAACAAAACTCAATGTGCCTTACATGTAATGTAAACACCTCTAAGTTTGGTGTTATATATATTATATATATATATATAACATCTAACCAACCACCCCCACAGATCGACCACTCCATTATATCGATCGCTTTATTTGGGTTCCAAATGATCGCCCATACAATACCATTGTGATGATTTTTGTAACTCCTTAAACCGACCACCTCCCTAATTAAAGTCGGCCCCATGGTCGGTCGATTTAGAGGTTTTACTGTATATTGTAGATGAAGAGGAGAGGAGGAGAGGAGGAGAGGAGAAGAAGAGAAGAG
>CM059195.1:70400165-70418312 GCA_030323885.1 Branchipolynoe longqiensis
CATATATATATATATATTATATATATATATATATATATATATATATATATATAAAGTATGGCTATGTAAGGAAAGGAAGGATAGAGACGCGTGTTGGATCGGACACTTTTATTGAGCGTCTGGGCAAGCGAGATAACAGGCATACCAGTAAAAGTTTGAAATCTAGCATGGAAGTGACTTGCCGGGCAGATTAGCAGAGGAAAGCGCCCGGTGGTGGCGCTAGTAGTGGGCAACCGGGGCAAATCCAGGCAAGTCAGCGATTGGACAATAATAATATATCGAAGTAACATGATGGAATAATAATAATAATAATAACGATACTCCGCCTGTTTATATCTGCATAATTCATTATACATACTATAAAGGGGCAGAGAAGTATTTTTGTTATAATATTGATATGATCATCGGCTGTATTATTGTCCAATCGCGATCATCATACCAGTTGGTGCGGTCCGACGCGCCACCAGCGGCAGTCAACGGAACGACCAGCAACGACCATATGCAAATATAAATAGCGGATTGCATTCCTCGCCCTGATTATACGCTAAACAAGACTGGTGGCGACACCACAGGCACGTGCCACCTCACTAACCGCTACCACTGTCACCATCACTGTATATATACACACACACATACCTATTTAATCAAACTCATGGGTAGTAGTAGTGGTAGGAGCACATTGAGCTAACGTCATCTGTCTTCACCCCCCCCCCCCCCACACACACACACAACCCATCCACCCCTCCCCCCCACCACATAACAAACAACCAACTACCCGCCCATCTCTTAGTCATATACACACATCACCGCAACAAACACGCCCCACCCCACCCCCATACCTCCACTCCCCACCCCCACACCTCCACTCCCCATCTCCTAAACTGGTTTCTATTACTCCCTCTTCATTTTCAACTAAAGAAGTGTACGCTGATGCATGCAACGAACCCCCTCCACCCAGCCCCCTCGCGCCCCTCCCTCGCCCCACTAATGGTCCAACTGCGCATGCGCGTTATTCCCCATTTGGATTCTGCCCGGGTGCGCATGCGCCGACAAGACGCATCCGCTTTACGAAATGGCTCCTCAGCTTTCGGGCTCGATCCATTGCTTTTAAATTTTTATTTTTAAAGTGGCATAGTCCGATAAAAGCACCCATTTTTCAAAAGCAAAATACATTTATAAATTTACGCCTACATATCCAACTTAGCCACTGATGCACTTATTAAAGCTGCATAGTCCGATGAAAACATCAAATTTTCAAAACCAAAACAATTATCTAGATTTTATCCTACATATCTAACTTTGATACTGGTACACTTGTCATCACATAGAATGGAATACCGAACCAATTTAATAGAACCTGTTTCGGCAAAAGCCTATAGAATCAAAGTTTTGATGAGCATGCCAACAGTTACCTTAAATTATAACGATCAACCTGATATCGTTATCTCAGAAAATGACACAAATTCAAAACCATCACACTATGCATCTTTTTATTTTAAGGATGGGGGTGGGTGGGTGTCGCGGTATTTGTTTAGGGGGCGGTGTTATTTTGTTGCAGTGGTGGTGGATTTGGAAGCGCCCATGATCTCAGCGATGCAGCCTCAGGCGATAGGGAGATCAGACTGGCAAACCGGAAGTGGATCTGCGCCGACTCCAGACGCATGCGCCTGCATTGGGTGGGGGGCGGGGGCTGGGGAGGAGCTGGCGCCCCCTCATGGCGGAACTCTAAGAGAGCAAACAGTAACGCCACCACACGGGATGCGCGCGAACCAACGACGAGGTTGTTGTTGGGGTGGGGGGGGGGGGGGAGGGTTGGAAGAGGTGGAAGGGTTGCAAAGACTGGCATCGCTACCATGCAACTTTTCTTAGATTTTGTTCTTTCTTTAATAAAGAAAAAAAATTGAGCTGCTCAGTGTGAGGT
Source organism: Branchipolynoe longqiensis (assembly GCA_030323885.1). NCBI lineage: Eukaryota > Metazoa > Annelida > Polychaeta > Phyllodocida > Polynoidae > Branchipolynoe > Branchipolynoe longqiensis. Next base: position 70,402,087 of record CM059195.1, read on the forward strand.
AGTACCACACTGAGCAGCTCTGTGTTTGGTTCCTGTTCTGTGCTTTGTTTGCTATCCAGTTTGTGGTGGGTCTGTGTGTGGTGGCCTGCTGTGTGCAGTATCCTGTCCAGTTTCTAGTGATGTGTGTGGTGGGCAGCTCTGTGTATGGTGAGCAGCTCTGTATGTGGTGAGCAGCTCTGTATGTGGTGAGCAGATCAGTGTGTGGTGAGCAGATTTGTGTGTGGTGAGCTGTTGAGTGTGCATCGTACATAGTCACTAAACGAAATAAAGATCGTAGCTATCTATATAGATCTAAGCTATATATTAACTCAACTAAATAAAGATCTTAGTGATAAAATCACTCAACTAAATAAAGATTGTAGCGATAAAATCACTGAAATAAATAAAGACTAGCCATAAAATCACTCAACTAAATAAAGACTGTAGTGATAAGATCACTCAACTAAATAAAACTGTAACGATAAAATCTACCTACTAAATAAAGACAGTAGCGATAAAAATCACTCAACTAAATAAAGACTGTAGCGATAAAATCACTCAACTAAAGAAAGACTAGCGATAAAATCACTCAACTAAATAAAGACTGTAGTGATAAGATCACTCAACTAAATAAAACTGTAGCGATAAAATCTACCTAGTAAATAAAGACTGCCACGATAAAATCACTCAACTAAAGAAAGACTAGCGATAAAATCACTCAACTAAATAAAGACTGTAGTGATAAGATCACTCAACTAAATAAAACTGTAGCGATAAAATCTACCTACTAAATAAAGACTGCCACGATAAAATCACTCAACTAAATAACGACTGTAATGATAAAATCACTCAACTAAATAAAGACTAGGATAAATTCTGTCAACTAAATAAAGACTAAACCCTCAACTATTACTCTTGAGTCTCTACATGCCATTATCCCATGCTTGGACATGCTGAATTACAAATGCAACACTGCTGTTTCGAAACTCAAACAGAATAGAACAACCACAATTCTATAATCCGGTTCGCGCCTAAGTCAGTCAGGGGCTTTTCTTCACCTTCTTACAACGTATCACTATCTCCCTACTTCTCAGATGCTTCTTTTTTTGCCCTTTCTTGTTGTTCGGTGGGTTTTTTTTCAGGTTATGGTTGTTGGGTGGTTATTTTGTTACCGAACAGCTTTACTTTTTTTTTTTTAAATTCTTTTTGAAGGATTGCATTCTGAAGCACAAAGTCCCCAAGGAAGGCGACGCATATGGCGTATTGATGTACTTATATTTAATAAACCCCACGTGCAGTGTGTGTGTGGATGTGTGTGAGTCTTGTGTGAGTGAGGTGTGTGTGTGTGTGAGGGTAAGTGAAGCTGTGTGTAAGTGTATCTGTGTGTAAGTGAGGGAGTGAGTATGTGTGAGGGAGGCTGAGTGTGAGTGAGTGAGTGAATGAGTGAGTGAGTGAGTGAGTGAGTTAGGGTGTAAGTGAGAGGTGAGTATGTGTAAGTGTGTGAGTGAGTGAGTATGTGTGAGTGAGGATGTGTGTGAGTGAGGGAGTGAGTGTGAGGGAGTATGTGTGTGAGTGAGGGAGTGAGTTTACATGTGTGAGTGAGCATGTGTATGACTATGAGTGCTGAAGCGAGGGAGGTGAATGAGTGTATGTTAGTATGAGTGAGAGTGAGTCAGTGAATGAATGAGTGAGTGCATGAATGAGTGTGTAAGTGTTGAGTGTGACTAAATGTTATGAGTGAGTGTGAGTAAGTGAGCGAGTGAGTATATGTGTGAGGGTTACTGAGTGTGGGTAGATGTGAGTGAGTCTGGATGAGTGAATGAGTGATTGAGTGGATGGGTGAGTGCATGAGTAGGTGTGAGTGAGTGGTTGGGTGGCTGAGTGGGTGAGTGAGTGTAGGTGAGCGAGTAAATGGGTCGGTGAGTGAGTGGGTGGTTAAGTGAATGGGTGGGTGAGTAGGTGAGTGAGTGATGACTGAGGTGGGTAGGTAAGTGAGTGGGTGGTTAAGTGAGTGGGTGGTGAGTAGATGAGTGAGTGATGATTGAGGTTAGTAGGTGAGTGAGTGTGTGAATGGGTGGTTAAGTGAGTGGGTGAGTAGATGAGTGAGTGATGAGTGAGGTGGGTAGGTGAGTGAGTGTGTGAGTAGGTGGTTAAGTGAGTGGGTGAGTGAGTAGATAGTGAGTGATGACTTAGGAGTAGGTGAGTGAGTGGGTGGTTAAGTGAGTGGGTGGGTGAGTAGATGAGTGAGTGATGATTGAGGTGGGTAGGTGAGTGAGTGGGTGGTTAAGTGAGTGGGTGGTGAGTAGATGAGTGAGTGATGATTGAGGTGAGTAGATGAGTGAGTGGGTGGTTAAGTGAGTGGGTGAGGAGATGAGTGAGTGATGATTTAGGTGAGTAGGTGAGTGAGTGTGTGAGTGAGTGGGTGGTTAAGTGAGTGGGTGGGTGAGTAGATGAGTGAATGATGACTTAGGAGTAGGTGAGTGAGTGGGTGGTTAAGTGGGTGGGTGGGTGGGTGAGTAGATGAGGGAGTGAGTGAGTGATGGAGGCACAGATTGCGCCACCTGCTCATTCTTTAATACTTCATCCACAGCTTTGTAAAACAATGATACAAATAATATGACTTAAATAAAAAGAAAACCCATATCAGCCTTATGTTCCTTATTTCATAATCAGATAATGAAGCATTCAACACGTATGTACTTATGCCAGGACTCAATAAAAAAAAAGATATAAAATAAGTCAGCAGAGAGCAGCCTACAATAAATGATTCCAGATAGATAAAACAATGCTACGCTAGAAACGGGATGAGAACACGTGTCCGATTGGCATTCCTCATTTCATATTCACATAATAAGCAGACATACACACACATATATATAATGTATATATATATATATACATATGTATACATAGTGTATATATACATTTGGAAAATATATACACAGTTGTTGCGTTGTTTTCATTCATCCCAACCGAATCAAACCAATGACCTAAGGCAAAGACCCTATAAATTAATACTAAGAAGGCTCACTCCCTATCTCTCCCATGGTAATGTAAATTTCGCAGTGCCACCTTGTGGTGGGTTTGATCAGCCCGCCTGCTGGTAGGTGTTTCACATGAAAACACATACAATTATATTATACATGAGATAGGTAAGTATGAATACACATCAATATGAAATTGCTAAAATACACATCATCATCATCGTCATCATCAGCATCGCCATCATCACACATCTTTCACATTCATATATACATTTATACATATAATATAGCACCTGTTTAACCAAGAGAACAGCCAGCGCACCAAGTGGTGGGTTTGATCATTTTGATTACAGAGTACAGGCTGAGTGAGCCGTCTTAGTATTATAGGGTCTTTGCCTAAGGTCATATCAGGACGGGTACCGATTTGTGACAGTGCGCACTCATGACGACTTTAAAAGTGCTGCCCCACTGAGAGACCAGACCACTGGCACCATGACCCGATATCCCACACAGTCACATTATCCTGACACTGAGCTAACCAGTCCTTGTCCTTAAATTATTAATGCCGAATGCCAGGCTAGGTAGCGACAAGTATCAATTTCATAGGTCATTGGTTTGACTCGGCTGTGATTCGAACTCCCGACCTTCCACACGAGAAGTCTGAGCTGTATCAATTCTGTATATATATGCTGGAGGCGATGAAAATAAATAAAACCCTAAATGAAAATTGAACAACTTTCACGAAGCAATTCCAGGTGAATGAAAACAATGGAACAAGAGTGTACACATATTTTCAAAATGAGATTGGGGAAGGGATAAATTTGTTTTTATTTAACCACAAAAAAGGCACAACTATAGTGCGTATCAATACCGCCAGGGAAGTCAATTCAAGACAGGATCAGGCAGCTGCACACAACTACACACACACAGACACAGACACACACCCATAGACACAGACACACACACCCACACACATACATCCCACTCACACCCACTCACAGACAGACACCCCCCCACAGACATACACACACCCCCAGACAGACACCCATACACACACTCACAGACACCCACCCACACACATACGCACACAGACATACACACACACACACAGACGCGCACACACATATGCACACACACATATACACCCACACCCCATACACATACACACACACACACACACACAAAGACACATGCCATACTAAAGGCTGCATTCCATATACGCGTAATGCGTAATGCGTTACGCGTTATGCGTTATGCGAATGCCAGCATTCCATATACGCGTAATGCGTATTGCGTTATGCGTTATGCAGTGAAGTATATAAAAAGTATATAAAAAGCACAGCTGATATGTATCTACATTAACACTAAATAAAGCTTCAATCTCGGCGAGTTGTACTAACAAAATAAACATTTTTTCTTGTTAGGTTTAGGTGGGTGCTGCCTGCCTGCCTGCCTGCCTGCCTGCCTGCCTGCCTGCCTGCCTGCCTGCCTGCCTGCCTGCCTGCCTGCCATATTGGCTGACATACGATATGTACTGGAAGACGCAGCTCGGGGGACCCCGTGGAGTTAATTAGGCGGTCCCAGTAGAACGCGTGCGTCCCCTCATGTAATCAGGCACCTGCTGAGAACTGACAATAATTGAACGCCGTACCTCCCAGCATCACCTGCTGCCGGGACTACTGGGCGCGGTAGGCGAGTCGGCAGAGCGCAGGCTTCCCGTGCGGAAGGTCGGGAGTTTGGTTCCCAGTCGAGTCAAACTAATGACTTGTAATTCCATTGATTCTCGCCTTGAATATGGCCTATGCTGCCGATCCGGTGTAAAGAAACCACCAATCAATCAATCAATCAATCAATCAATGTTATTTCATTACTAAAAGAAAATTCAAAAGATTTGAAAATTGAACCAAATTGCACTAGTGGTGCCCAGCGGTGAAAACAAGTGTTAACACACTTATCCGTTATGAGCAAGGTAAATAAATTCATCAGCCAAACAAAATAAAATTTAAAATATATAAAGAATTTAAACTTGTCGCTACCTAGCATGGTGTTTGGCATTACTAGGATAGGGCAATGACTTGTTAGAGCAGTGTCATTATAATGTGACTGAGTGGGATATTGGGTTGGTGCCAGAGCTTGATTTCCCAGTCGGGCAGCAGTATAAAAGTTGCTGTGAGTGCGCAGTCACAAGTCGGTACCCGTCCTGATATGACATTAGATGTTGCAAGGATGTAAAACTCCAACAACCAACCAACCTGCTGCTGGACGTCGACGCGCGTTGCTGTCAAATGTCATCTGCGCACGGCAAAATGTCGTCTGCTGTGTACTAGCAGAATGTCGTCTGCGTTCTAAAATGCAGTCTGCACATGGCGCCAAATTGAATGAAGTCTGAACGTCGCGCCAAAATAGGTTGTCTGCGCTCGAACAACAACAAAATGTCTGCCGTGGCAGAATGTCGTCTGCCGCAACAAAATGTCATTTTCCCATGACAAAATGTCGTCTGTCACAGCAAAATGTCATCTGCGCGTGAAAAAATACCGTCTGCTGCAGCAATATGTCTGAGTATCGGGCAAAATAAAGTTGTTTGCGTGAAAGGGAAATGTTTGAGCGACAAAATGCGTGTCTGTGCACGGAAAAAGACTTGCGCACGTTAAAATGTCGTCTGCTGCTGCAGTTGTATGTCTATAAGCGGGTTTCGCAGGGCGCCAAACGAGCCCAGCTTGTAAAGGCACATATTCGTTGTCACATGCTATCACATGTGACGAATTATAAATAGGGTTTCTTCGAAACTACTTATCAGTTAAAGAGCGAAAGGAAAATATGAAACTCTCTCCTTGGCTCAAGAAGTGGGCTGATCCAATAGGGCTATTCTCATCTCTTGTTTGGTTTATATTAATAGACTTTTTTATTTGCCTTATCAGTTGCTTCATTTTTGCTGTTCGCCGTGAATATGGCCTATGCTGCCTTCACGGCGTAAATCAACCACCAATCAATCAATCAATCACTCAATCACACTAAATAAACACAGTAAACACTCGGCGATGCCATGTAGAGCAACAACCTGTCATTAACGTAATGCATAGGCTGACTGGGTGAGTGGGTGAGTGGATGGCGGAGTGAAGGTATGGCTGAGTGTCGTCACCAGGATTGAGGTTTGACTCTGACAGTGGGTGAGAAAATGAGTGAGTGAGTGAGTGAGTGGTGGGTGAATATGGTAAGAAGTGAGTGAGTATGTAGGTGAGTGAGGCAATGAGTGAGGTGGGTGGGTGAGTGAGTGAGTGGGTAGCTTAGTGAGTAGGTGAGTGATTAAGTGAGTGGGTGAGTGAGTGAGGCAATGAGTGGGTGAGTCGGTGAGTGAGTGAGGCAATGAGTGAGTGAGTGAAACAATGAGTGAGTGAATGAGTGAGGCAATGAGTGGGTGAGTCGGTGATTGAGTGAGGCAATGAGTGAGTGAGTGAAACAATGAGTGAGGGAATGAGTGAGGCAATGAGTGAGTCAGTGAGTCAGTGAAACAATGAGTGAGTGAATGAGTGAGTGAGTGATGCAATGAGTCAGTGAATGAATGATTGAGTGAGTGAGGCAATTGGGTAAGTGGGTGAGTGAGTGGGTGGGTGAGTGAGTGAGTGAGTGAGTGAGTGAGTGGGTGGGTGGGTGAGTGAGTGAGTGGGTGGGTGGGTGAGTGAGTGAGTGAGTGAGTGAGTGAGTGAGTGAGTGAGTGAGTGAGTGAGGTATTGAGTGAGTCAGTCAGTCTGTATATATTATATGTCTGTCTGTGTGTCAGTAAATATCCTTGAGTCAGTCAGTGAATGAGTCATTGAGTAAGTCAATCAGCGCATCTGTAAGTTAGTCAGCACCTCCCATACACTCAATCACTCACACATATACTCAAGCACCCCCCCCCCCCCGCCCCGAATACTCATCATAGCAAATCCACATACACATTCCACCTCCACCCCTAACCCCACTCTACACACACATCACACACACCCCAATACTCATCATATCAAATCCACACACACATTCCCCCCCCCCCCACAATACTGACCATAACAAATCCACACACACATTCCACCCCCCATCCCCCCCCCCCACCCCCTCCACAATACTGATCATAACAAATCCACACACACATTACACCCACCCAATACTCATTATAGCAAATCCAAATACACATTCCACCCCTCACCCCACCCCCACAATACTCATCATAGCAAATCCACACACACACATTCCACTACCCCCCCCCCTCTCACCCCTCACCCCACCCTACACACACACCCCCCCCCCCTCTCTTCGTGGCGGTCAGTAACGTTGTTACTGTGTTAGATTACCCACCCACCCATCCCCCACTCACTCCGCCCTTGCGCCACTTGTCAAGCCTAGTTACGCCACAGCCCGCCAGGGGGAACCTGCGCCGTCGCACACCAGGTGGCGTCACAGTGGAACAGATTTAAATTCGATTTCATCTAATTCAACAGGCTATGGCTACATGAATCACAAGGGTTGACTGTCAACGTGTGAGTGGGTAATAAGGGTACACAATTATGCGGGTGAGTGGGGTTTCACTCCCTAGCAATATCTGAGGTCATACCAGGATGGGCAACCGATTTCCCGATATGGAATAAGCATTAAATTAAGGCAGAACCGATATCGAGATCATTCCAGAGTCACATAGACCTCAAATAATTTTTTTTAAATTAAAAAAAAGGTCAGAGGATATATTGAATGGCTTTTAACTTTCAAGCCAAAATTACAGGAGGTTATAACTTATATAGCCCTGGTGTTTTTAGAACATTAAGATTTGTTTGCGCGATTAAATTTGATTTGATTGGTGGTTTCTTTACGCCGTGTCAGCAGCATAGGCCATATTCATGGCAAGAATTGTTTGGTTTTTATTCAACCATCGCTTTTACAGAATGCAAAAGCACAGAATCAATGTTGTGTCAGTACACTGTGGATTTAAAAACCTCATAATGTGTGACTGAAGGAAACAGAATTTAGATACAAGTTAAAGGTTGTTAATTAATCTAATTCGTTTAATGGACTATATGTGATGATATAGACCAGCTGCCCTTAAAAAGGCTAAAAGTGGTCTCATGTGCTATTTACATTAAAACAGGGTTGGCGCAATGCCATGAAATCTATATACTTGAACAGAATGTCCCAGAGTGGGCACTGTTAGTGGGCACTGTTAGTGGGCACTGTTAGTGGGCACTGACACTCAATGCACTCAGGAGATGGTTCGCCTTCGAGAAAAAAATACACGAGTCAACCAAGAGTAGGCAATGTGACATCAAGTCAGAACTACATTGTGGATGTTCTTCAATGGGATGGCTGAATGAGTTGAGCGTCCGTCTCCCATTCTAGTTTGAACCGTGGTCAAGTCAAACCGATGACTTAAAGATCTATACGTGTCCCTTCCGAACCCTGGTCGAGTCAAACCGATGACTTAAAAATGTATACTTGTCCCTTCCTAGCCTGGCCTCGGCATTATTAGGACAGGGCAAGGAGCAGTGGAATGAGGAAGACCAATCGTCCACGATTGAAATTTCCCCTGCTTAATCAACTAATCTACCCCCCCCGCCCCCCAAAAGAATGCATGGGGATGATGTCATGCAACTTATTGTTTGAATGCTCTTCCTATTTATGTTGCTATTTTGATTTGATATATTTGAGAAAAGGTTATCTCAGATCAGAGTGAGGGATTCTGATCACAGATCTTAGATCAAAGCGGTGGAGGGAGGGAGACAGGGTACAACAGGGTATGGGGTTAGCTTGTATGGGAAAGGAGGAGGGAATGGTGGGTAGATAGGGTGGAGTTTGATTGATTGATTGATTGAGTGATTGCTGGTGGCTCTACACGATATCGTGGCAAAGGCCTTATTCACGGGATTTTTTATTTTATTTTGTTAGTGGTGTTAATAACATTTATATGCAAACATAAATTTACATACAAAATCTGAAATGGTCAAATTTATGTCAAATGACAGAGAAAAAATAAGGAAGGGGGTGAAGGAGGGAGTGCGTTGGAGAGTGAGTGAGGGAGGGTGGGAGGAGGTAGGGAGGAAGGGAGGGGGAGGAAGGGAGGAAGGGAGGAAGGGAGGACGGGATGGTGGGGGAGGGGGAGAGAGTGGAGGCGAGCGAGGAGGGAGAAATGAATACAGGGAGTGAAGGAGTGAAGGAGTGAAGGAGGGAAGGAGGGAAGGAGGGAAGGAGTGAAGGAGGGAAGGAGGGAAGGAGGGAAGGGGGGAGGGAGGGAGGGAGGGGAGGAGGGAAGGAGGGAAAGAGGGAAGGAGACTGAGAGAGAGGGAGGACAGGAGAAGTGGGGGGGGGGGAAGATCAGAGGATGGATTGGATTATATGTTGGTTGGTTTGTTGTTGGAGTTTTACGTCCTGGTAACATCCATGGTCATAACAGGATGGGGGTTATATGTAATGCAGAGATGGGGGAAGTGGGCGGGCGGAGGGGTGGAATGGGGGGGGGGGTGAGGGGGGCAGAGAGAGCTAGCTCCACTATTAGTGGCATCTCAATAATTCATCCATCTCCCACCAGGGGCTGAAACGAACCCACCCCCCTCCCCACCCCCACCCCCATGATACTCCCATTTGGGCGCTGATTACTCCCCCCTCCCCCTGACCGGCGCCCCACGCGCGGCGCCCAAGTGGCGGTGCGGGCGCCAGGCACGCGTGTCACTCAGGACGCGAATATCGACGCTTGGCCACAATCGATATCGATCTATTTTCGCCGCTTCATGAAATGTTGAGCGCGCGGTACACGCGCCTAATCTTTGTCTGCGCACCCGCCCCGCGCACCCGCACTGCGCACCCGCCCCGCGCACCCGCACCGCGCACTGCGCATCCGCCCCGCGCAGCTGCACCACGTATTGCGCCATTACACAGGGGCCCCATGAGGTAATGACCTGTTCCCCAGTGGGCCTGTCTGTGTTGCACTATCACAGTGGCCCCCATGACACAGAGGCCCCATGATGCAGTGGCCCCTGACACAGGAGCCCCATGACAGTGGCTCATGATGTAGTGGCCCCCATGACACAGTGGCCCTATGACACAGTGACCCCATGACAATGTGCCCCCCATGACACAGTGGACCCTGACTCAGTGCCCAAATAATGCAGTGACCCCATAACACAGTGACCTCCGACACAGTGACCCATGACACAGTAGTTCCATGATGCAGTGGCCACGTAACACAGTGACCCATGACACAGTGGTTCCATGATGCAGTGGCCCATGACACAGTGACCCCCTGACACAGTGACCCATGATACAGTGGCCCCATGACAAAGTGACCCATGATACAGTGGCCCCATGAGACAGATGCCACATGATGCAGTGACCCATGACACAGTGGCCCCATGACACAGTGGCTCCATGACACAGTGGCCCACACAAAACTGTGGCCCCTGACACTGACCCATGACACAGTGGCTCTATGATGCAGTGGCTCATGTGACACTGTGGCCCCTGACACAATGACCCATGACACAGCGGCCCCATGACACAGAGGACCCTGACACAGTGACCCATGATGCAGTAGCCCTTGATACAGGGGCCCGTGACCCAGTGGACCCCATGGCACTGTGAGTGTGACCCCTATGACACTGTGACCCCCACGACACAGTGGCTCCATGATGCAGTAGTTAGTGGCACTTGATACAGGGACCCATGACGTAGTGACCCAGGGACCCATGACTTAGTGACCCATGGATCCATGACGTAGTGACCCATGGCATTGTCAGAAATGACCCCGACTTCAGGATATTTTAACAAAATACAAAAATGTTATTTGTTACAAAATGGATTAGTTGACAACTGGCTATTTATCATCGCCTGGTCGCGAATATGGCCTTTGCTGCCGATATGGTGTTCAACAATCACGAATCAATCAATCAATCAACAGATCAATCAATAACAATTGTCAATATGTTGCTGTTCACACATTGCATACAAAGGGGTGTGGAGAATGGAAGGAAAGATCAGCGTATTCATTTAAATTCCTCTATAAAATGTTGATTGCTTGGTGGTAAATAACTTCACAGAGAACAAATAGGGATATTCCGAATTTCGCTGGTCCCTGAGGAAGGACTGAAGCTGAAACCCAGCATGCCGGGTCACAGCTACAACTTACACACCGGAAGGTGTCGGAGGTGGTGAATACATATACAACTTGATACAGGAGGTGGTATTTTTATCATGGGTAAAAATATTTGCTACGGCAATTTCACTGCAGTCTACGTTAGAAACAAATGTATGGCATGAACCGTAACGAGTTTGGTCATCAGGAGGCGTGAGGTTATTGGAACAAAGTGAATTTGAAGCGTAGGTTCTATCGTGAAGGATAGGGCTGGGAAGGGGACCATCCACATCTTCCGCCATGTAAGCTGTCGCTGTGACCCGGTGTGCTCAGTTACAGCTACAGTCCTACTAAGGGACCAGTGGAACTCGGAATACCTGTATAGAGGGAGTGCATGTGACGTCATTACTTAGCAATCAGCCATCAGCGGGCTACCATCTTGTATTACGAGCACCCTCCCCAGCCATGTTGTGAATGCATGCATATCCAGTAAAACAGAGTTTTCTTGTGTTCTGGGAGGTTCTGGGCAATTTACATCCAATGTGTTTACTTACAGCACTTTAGCAACAACTTCTGAGGCCAAACTGCTCAAAATGGTGACAAATAAACCAACAAATCAGTAAATAAGCACAGTGTAGGCAGTTGCAAGCCTTCTTTATCTCATCCAATATTGCCACTGAAAGTTGTCTGGTGATGTCATTACACCCCCTCTATTGGACAAGGTTGGTTGGTTAGTTGTTGGAGTTTTATGTCCCGACAACATCTAGGGTCATATCAGGACGGCTGGTGAGGTCTGAGAATTGGTGCTCGCTCTATAGATACATGGATAGCTAAATGTGGACAATTGTGAACCACCAGTTACATAAAACTGCATAGTCTGATGAAAGCAAAATATTTTCAAAACTTAGGCAGATTATAATGATCAACCTAATATATCTGTCTAACAACAAAAAATGCCAGAAACTCAAAACCATATATTTTTACAACTTAGGCTCTTATTTAGATTTAATCTGACATATCCAACTATATTGGTGCACTTATTAAGAAGTTGTTACTGCAAATAAAGGAATACTACCATATATGTCCCAATAGACGCGCACTGCGCGAGTGCAGACACATGGATGCGAGTCTATTCAAAGTTAAAGAATTTCATGGATTTGTTTTTGTCGTGCCTCTGAAATAAAGTGGGATTGTCTTATTTTATGTGCATTCAGTCTGAATATGATCGTAAATTTTTATTTGTTTTTGTTGTGCCTCTGAAATAAAGCGGGATTTGATGTGCATTCAGTCTGAATATCATCGTACATTTGTGCGTGCTTTCAATCTTGAAATGGGATGTATGCTTCTATTGGGCAGCGTGCTTCTATTGGGACATATCCAGTAAGTCAATTTAATAGAACCTATTTCTGCTGAAGTCTATGGTGTCTAGCATGTTCAGATGCACACCAAAATTAATTTGGGTTGCTTTCACTTGAAATATCTTCGAACTAAAGTAAGATAGATTATAATGATCAACTTAATATAAATCTACCTAACCAAAAATAATGACAACAAAGTCAGAACCATAGGTTTATGCGCGTCTACTTAAAGCTGCATAGTCCAATGAAATCATCAAATTTTCAAAACCAAAACAATGATCTAAATTTGATTATACATATCTAGCTTAGATACTGATGCACTTATTAAGCATTTGGCCCAACACGGAAGGGAATAGTGAGGCAATTGAATATATCATGTTACTGCAGAATGCTATGGTGTAAGAGTTTTGGCAAGCTTGCCTAAATTAATTTTGCATGGTTGCACTTGAAATATCTCAAAAGTTAGCCACTTAAAATAAAAAGTACTTTAAGCTAAAGTAAGGTCATCATCATCATCATGCTGTCGGTCGCGATGCAACAAAGACTACTTTCATTACTTGACTGCCGCTCTCCATTTCATTTCATGAAAGCTGCCTGCAAAAGTGTTGAAGTGGTGCTGGCTTTTGCAAGTTACCAGTGGCACTCTCTCGGGGAGCAAATAGAGGTTTCACACTGGCAAGAACATGTCCAGACAGGCGCAAAACTATTTGTCCCTGCAGTGGCAGGTCGGGAGATGTTGGGAGTTCCATACATCAACCGCCCTTGATGCTGCCACTGTGACATGGTTTTCTGTTTAGGGTTTGCTCCCTTAGCCTTCAGTTCTGTCAAGAACCTGTACCACAAAGCAGTGGTTTACAACTCTGCAGGGCAGGGGCATCAAACTCCCTGAGGTATTGCAATACCTGCAATACCTGCATACCTTAAGTAAGGTACATTATAACGATCAACCTAATGTATTTATCTCAGAAAATTTCTGAAAGTCAAAACCATCGGACTATGCAACTTTAATGGAAAGAATTACAATAATATCAGCACAGCATTTAACACTGGAGATTGTGTTTGGATACAAATAACATAAGTATGCGTGATAAAAACAAGACTATTAAGACTTATCTATGATAGGCAGCATAAATCTTCAATAAACAAGACAGCGTTGTCATTGAGTTAACCATGATGCTTTGATACATACACTTAGGGCTGACACAGTACACTGATTTATTCAGAAAAACCTCCTGCATATGGTAATAAAAAAATGCTAAGGGAATTGTGTTGGTTTCAGCAAACATATTCAATTAAATTACTTTTTTTTAAATATATAATTATTTATTTATTTAATTATGAAACTATTATATAACGTCAGGGCTGTGATTCCACTATCTGTAAGCTAACTTGAAATAGGTTATTTTTGATAGATTAATACCTTCCATTTTGTTCCATTTTGTAATAACTTCCTGCTTCACCCTCAACCTCCAAGCCCACCAACAAGCCCTTGTACCTCCTCATGTTTTGGCTTCCACACTGAAGTAGGTTTTTTTTGGGGGGGGGGGGTATTTTATAGTTGTGTCGAAGTTCTATGCCTACCTCATAATGTTTACATCGAGTTGTTAAAGCTGTATTGTCCGATGAAAGTATCAAGTTTTCTAAATCAAAACTCTTACCGAGATTTTATTTTACATATCCAATTTATGTCCACTCTCCTCCACTAAGTGCACCGCCTTCGACTAAACAATTTCCAGCAGATATGTTGAATGCCATCGCTTCAGTTAAATCCCTGCATTACTTAACAATAACAGCCGACCCCGTCCACCAAGCACACCTTCTTCGACTAAACAATGGCCGGCAGATCGGTTGACTGCCATTGCTTCAGTTTAATCCCTGCATTACTTAACAATATCAGCCCCCCCCCCCCCGCCCCTCTTCCACCAAGCGCACTGTCTTCAATTAAACAATTTCCAGTAGATCAGTTGACTGCCATCACTTTAGTTAAATCGTTGCATTACTTAACAATAACAGCCCACCCTTGTCCACCAAGCATACCTTCTTCAACGAAACAAATTTCCAGCACATCAGTCGACTACCATCGCTTCAGTTAAATCCTTGCATTACTTAACAATAACAGCCCAACCTTGTCCACCAAGGACACCTTCTTCGACGAAACAAATTTCCAGCAGATCAGACAGCTGACATCGCTTGAGTTTAATCCATACATTACTTAACAATATCAGTCCACCCTCTTCAACCAAGCGGACTTCTTCGACTAAACAATTACCTACAGATCAGTCGACTGACATCGCTTCAGTTTAATCCATACATTACTTAACAATATCAGTCCACCCTCTTCCACCAAGCAGACTTCTTCAACTAAACAATTGCCTACAGATCAGTCGACTGCCATCGTCTCAGTTAAATCCCTTCATTACTTAACAATAACAGCCGACCCTCGTCCACCAAGCGCACCTTCTTCGATTAAACAATTTCCATCAAATCAGTCGACTGCCATCGTTTTAGTTAAATCCCTGCATTACTCAAGTCTCTCCGCACGCAGGCACGCACGCAGGCACGCACGCATGCACGCACACAGACACACACGCGCACGCGTCCACCAAGCGCACCTTCTTCGATTAAACAATTTCCATCAGATCAGTCGACTGCCATCGCTTTAGTTAAATCCCTGCATTAGTCAAGTCTCTCCGCACGCACGCACGCACGCACGCACGCACGCACGCACGCACGCACGCACGCGCGCGCACACAAGGCACATAACTGTCGCCATAATGGTGACAGTTTCAATGATTTAGATTCGGGGTTGGCCCACATATGCAGTGTGACCTGCAAGTGTTGTACTGCACACTCCTAGCGGCGGGGGTAACCCACAATCTGGGCGCAGAACTCGTCAGCATGACCTGGATACTGTGGCCGCCAAGAAACCAGCGAAGGTAGCAGATACTACACATGTCAACGCAGCTTATCTACCCTCTCCACACCAAGGCCGTTCTTGTTATTGTTTTGAATAGCACCGATTGTTAATCGTTTTGGAAGTTGATTAGAAATTGCTCATTATTGCAGAGTAATTTCTCTCTTACATTCCGGGTTTGCAGTTACAAATTGGGTTGGCAGTTACATATGATGTACACTGCAAATGTGGAAGGAAATGTCCATCCACTTATAGATAATTATGTCCCCTATATATATATATGCAACATGCATACAGTGATAGAATACACAAACATCTTCACTTGTTTACCAGATAAGTCTGGTGTGATTTATACTTGTTTGTTTGTATTCCCACTTGTCCCAGATAAGTGGACAAGCTCTTATTTACAACGCATGAGTCAGTCTCATGAGTCAGTCTCACGAAAACGGGCCAATCGGTGGTCAAGAGAAGATGTCGGCGTCGCAATTCTTAAAAGTGTGGTGCATTTCTTTGTTTCATATTAAATTATCCTAGAAACAAATCAGGTTGTTTTATTTTCTCGATCTTTACATTCAGGATAAATTTTAAGACTTTCCAACACCTCTGTCAATGCTAAATCATAATTATACCGATCGACGCCGACATCCAATGATCGACGCCGACAACTTTAACATATGTCGGCGTCGCAATTCTTAAAGTCTCATGCATTTCTTTGTTTTATATTATATTATCCTAGAAACAAATCAGGTTGTTTTATTTTCTCGACCTTTACATTCAGGATAAATTTAAAGACTTTCCAACACCTATATCAATGCTAAATTATAATTATACCGATCGACGCCGACATCCATGCTCGACGCCGACAACTTCCACCAAGGGCCTCTTTTCGTGATCCTGACCCA
>CM059195.1:70418811-70437809 GCA_030323885.1 Branchipolynoe longqiensis
AGATGTATATAGGCATGCATTGCTGGAGGCACATAATAGACCCTTTTCCGTGTAGTGGTACAGTGAGCTGTTGGCCAGATTATCAATCAGTTCGTGCCACTACCTTCAGAGGGCTTCCAGCTCGTCCTGGTCGTTGAAATCCTTTACAGTGCATTTTTCACACTGTACGTTGCACAGTAAGCTGCTACCCACATTATTAGTTTATGCCACTGTCGTCCGAGATATGGATGGAAATACTCTATTTTATTTATTTGAGGGGGGGGGGGGGTAAATGAACTTTTATTGATACATATCTTTTGTCAATGCCGTAGCACTGAGGGCCTGTATACATGGGGCGGTGTTCGTGAGCCAAACCTGTGGTTAGCGGCGATCTCCGGGTTAGCGGGGAAAAGTCGGTATGTATGAGGCCGGGTTAGGGAAACTCCGCGAGTTTAACGTCGTCTACACTAACCGCAAGCCATATCAAGTTTACCGTCGGTGTTAGGGACCGATTAAGCCCAAATCTATTCAATGAGATCATATTTAACAGAATTATATACTCAAAACGTGAAATTTCATTAAATTAACCCTAAAATCGAACCGATATTAATGCCGCAGCATCGAATCGACGAATGTAAAGTAAACAAATCGCCACCGCTGCCACCGCTGCATCGACGTCGATATCCATACTGTCGAATATCAACAAAACAGATCGCCGCCGCGACCGCCGCCGCATCGGCGGCAATATATTAGGCCCAAATCTATTCAATGCTGTCATATTTAACAGAATTACATACGCCATAAGTGAAATTTTATCAATTTAACCCTAAATTCGAATCGATATTAACGCCGCAGCGAATCGATGAATGTAAACAGAACAAATCGCCGGGACAGGCCCAGAGGGATTTCCCAAATCTATAAATAACTTATAGGTTAGCTAACGCCACTACACTTTGGACCCGTACATACCCCATGACTGATTCTCCAACACCGGCGTTAGCTAACCCGAACCCCGGCCTTAACACCAGAGCCGATAAATTATTCTTCATGCATACGGCCCATGGTCTTCCGACCGTAAGTGTTACAGGTATATATATATATATATATGTGTGTAGTGGTCTGCACTGGCCTCTCAGGCAAGGAGCTGCATAGACAGGTAGGCATGGGTAGAATGGTGATATCAGGGAGCCTAGGTGGTGTAATGGTTAGCACACTGGCCCGGAATGCAAAGAGATGTGGGTTCGAGTCCCGCTCTAGGCGCAATATTTCCCATTTTCATCACCCCCATTACAGTATGGTACATTATATAATCAGCCTAATCTATTTATCTCAAACATTTGGTTGACACTGAAAACCGTCAGCCTGTGATGAAGTTGGTTCTCCCTACACAAAGCTCAGAACCGAAGAAGTAAAGAAAGACGCAAACACTGGAGTGTCAGCACAGATTTATATTACCCCGAGAGGTCAGGCGCTGGTTATAGACTGACGTTGAAGCATGTGTTATGGGCTATTAAATACCATGCCCCAGTGGGGTCGCCTGGTCACCTGACCTTGTATTAGTTGAGTATAAATAGGTGACTGGTCTCCTACATTAACGCGCGCATGCAGTACCCCGGGGGTTGCAGTGGGAGAGCGGTGCAGCATTTTAGCAGGTCACAACCATGAACACACGCTTTCACTCAGACAGGGTCAGAAAATAACTTAGGTGACTAACTACATCTAGAAAGTGCGTCAGATTTTAATTCCAGATGATTACTGTCAATCACATAAAGGCGAGTAACAGCTCGATTCATAGCTTATATATAGACGTATGTATAAGCTATGATATATATATATGGATAGTGATAAACCCTTTATCACATGTAATAAGCTCTGTAGGAATCCTCACCTACCCTCCGCCAGCTGGGGTGGGGGGAGGGGTTCCAGCATGCACATCAGCCCACCCCCCTCCCTGATTGGGGTGGAACAAGGCACTCGCTCGGAAGCTTTATTTAAAAGCACTGTATTTATTATTATGCATATATACGGACGGGGCTGCCCTTTACGGAAGATCTTCTGATCAAAAAGAATCTCCGGTGGACTGGACACCTCATGAGGATGTCATCAGACAGGCTACCAAAGCAGATCCTCTATTCTCAACTGTCTTCTGGTTACAGAAAGAGAGGGCGCCCTCGTCTCCGGTTCAAGGATACCATCAAGAGAAACCTGAAGCTGAGACACATTAAGACCGACTCATGGACGCAACTCTCACAGCAGAGAGCTAAATGGAGAGTGGCAGTCAAGTAATGAAAGCAGTCTTTGTCGCATCGTGACCAACAGCATGATGATGATGATGATGATGATGATATAGATGACTGTGCGCAGTGGATGAACTGGTAGAGCGCAGGCTTCCAATGCGGAAAGTCAAGAGTTAGAAACCTGGCTGAGTCAAACCATTTTTGTGGTGTTCTCTGTGGCAGAGTGGTTAGAGTGTCTGACTTTTTTCTAGGTCAGACTCCTAATCTGAGGGTCGGCGGTTCGATTCCCCATGCCCCCAGCTCTGCCAATTTGGATTTCCACCGCTGTGTATAACTTACAGCGTCATCAAAGGCCGGTTGCTCTCATACCATGTCTATGTGGTGTTGGAGGTTAAAAATCCCTTGGGTCGGTAAAAGTGTAGGCTAGGGCTTTCTATCGACCAGCAGTGGAATGAGGAAGACCAGTTGTCTATGACTGAAATTTCCCCTGCTTAAACAACTAATGGACCAAAAAAAAAATAAAAAATGACTTACACAATTCATCGGCTATTCGACATCAAACATATGGTCATTCTGACATATTTCTTTAGAGGAAACCTGCTGCCGCCACATAGGTTACCCTTTCTGATAAGCAGCAAGGGGTCTTTTATATGCACCTTCCCACAGACAGGACAGCACATACCACAGCCTTTGATGAAGCAGTTGTGGACCATTGGTTGGAACGGAAAATAGCCACACCTTCAAAGGTGGACACGCTACTGCCTGAGCTCCGTCCCCCTCCTGCACATGCTTTCCATACGGAAAGTCAAGAGGTAGAAACCCGGCTGTGTTAAACTAACGACTTGCAAAATGTATGCTTGTTGCCACCTAGCCTGGTGCTTGGCATTATTAGGATAGGCAAAGGGCTGGTTAGCTCAGTATTAGGATAATGTGAGTGGGAAATTGGGTCATGGTGCTGGCGGCCTGGTCTCCCAGTGGGGCAACACTATAAAGTTGCCTTGTATGTGCACTGTTACAAGTTGGTGCCCATCTTTATATTACCTTAGATGTTTATAGGATGTAAAACCCCAAGAAACATATATATTATATATATATATATATATATATACATATAAATATATATAAATACAATAGATATATATTTGTTGAAAGTGAGCAGAGTGACAGTTGGCTCACGGTGTATAGGAGGCGGGTAAGGAGAAAATGCCCGCTTCGCAGTAAATAACATGGAAGTTAAGGTGGTTAGAGAGAAACATTAAGGGGCTCCCGTTATTTATATCCACATAATAAATTATATAGTACATATATATATAATATTGTCAAAGTACCATACGGCGTCTTAAATGTGATAGCATTTGCCCATTTACTCACTACTGGGAGACAGTCTGTAATTGCCATACTCAGAAGAATAAAAACACATACAAATAGCAGAAGCACAACATAATAAATAAATCACTCTCTTATGGAAATGGGATGAAAAAGAGAAAACCTTTCATCTGACGTGGTAGTCCTTACACCCCTCCGGGCAACAGCTTAAGTGGAAAGGCATTTAGTTAGTTCTCTTCTAGATACAAACACATAAGCAAAGCGAGAACAAAAATACAGCGCTTTTATAAAATGTTTGCGAGTCCCTCAGCATATGTTGCAGTAAGTTGGTTCTCTGGTACAGCTTACTGCTCTTGGATCCGGTGACTGCGGCCATTTTTATTTTAGCACATTGCAGCAATAGTCTGAGGGTGAGGCCAAAGACCCTATAATAATAAGACGGCCTACTCAGCCTGTACTGTGTAATCAAAATGATCAAACCCACCACTTGGTGCGCTGGCTGTTCTCTTGGTTAAACAGGTGCTATATTATATGTATAAATGTATATATGAATGAGAAAGATGTGTGATGATGGCGATGCTGATGATGATGCTGATGATGATGTGTATTTGATCATAGCAATTTCATATTGATGTGTATTCATACTTACCTATGTCATGTATAATATAATTGTATGTGTTTACATGTGATACACCAACCAGCAGCTGGGTTGATCAGACCCACCACAAGGTGGCACTGTGAAAATGACATTACCATGGAAGAGATATAGAGTGAGCGGTCTTAGTATTATAGGGTCTTTGGTGAGGCTAAAGAGTGGGTGCGCTATAGATAACAATTTTACCAACCCATTAGGAAAAGTGGCGAAAATTATCTACATGCTGGGTAAATGAAATGAGCAGTTAAATTCTTAATTTAAGAGGCAAAATATGAAGAGTTCAGGCGCAAAATCCTGTAAATGCCAATCCAAAAATGGTATTAAAATAATAGATTGTTATCTCAAGGTAATCTTAATTCTCACTAATTCCACTTTTCTTATGATGAAGTGATTATGGAGCAATTGAGAAAAGAAATTGGAATGTAAACAAATTTATTGTCTAATGGTTTGATTCCAATATTCATCTCAATTTTTGGATTGGCGTTTACGGAGTTTAGTGCCTGAACTCTTCATATATTCTAAACATATATCTTAATATATCCCCGCTACTTTTGATTTGAAAAACATAATAAAACATGTAGTTTAATGGACTTTAAAAGTGAAATCAATGGCAATCTATGGTCACCATCTTGTCTTGTTGCATTCTCTCCCATTTCACCAATTCTGTCCTGATATAAGGAGCCATTTGATACTGGAACCAGGGATTCCACTTCCTGTTCTATACTAAAGCTATTTTCGCACATATTTAGACTACGTTGTCATTCACCCCGACTGTAAGTATGGGGTATATCTTTTATCTAGGTACTTTAATGCATGGATTTAAGTTGGTTAGGAATGCCTCTTTGACTGTGGTAAATATTGTACTGGTATGCACTGACCTCTCAGGCAAGAAGCCACATGGATAGGGTGATGACATCCAGGAGCCTAGGTGGTGTGATGCCTAGAACATTATCCCGGAATGTAAGGGATGAGGGTTCGACATCTGCTCTAGGCACAATATTTCCCATTTTCTACACCTCAAGGATACTGGTTGCCGTGATGTGGTTGGGGTATGGGTATGGGTGGGGGCGTGGTAGTGAGCTTGGGGTAGGGGTGGAGGGAAGGATTGGGGTGGGGCTGCGGGTTATCTTTTTTGGGGGCTACATTAGTTGTCTAAGCGGGGGAAATTTCAATCACGACGATTGGTCTTCCTCATTCCACTGCTCCTTGCCCTATCCTAATAACGCCGAGCACCTGGCCAGGAAGTGACAAGTATCAATTTCTAAGTCATTGGTTTGACTCGACCAGGTTTCGAACCCACGACCCCATGATCTACAAACACGGGAGACGGACGTTCTAACTCATTTGGCCATCCCGTCTGATCTCAATAGCCTATCTGTTCATATTTACTCCGGTATTCATAGTTTGCTGAGTCACCGGCAGCCATTTTGGATTCCTCTAAATTGGTCATGGCTATTCTTAGATGTTGTTTGTTTGAGTTTTACATCCTGGCAACATCTAAGGTCATATCAGGACGGGCTATTCTATGCACATGTATGGTGGGAAGACCAGTACAGTCGTTTTGAAAACCTGAAATATTATTCAGAATAAAAATAGTGAAGCAAAAAAAAGGGGATGGCCGAATGAGTTACAGCGTCCGTCCACCGTGTTGGTAGATCATGGGATTGTGGGTTTGAATCCTAGTCGAGTCAAATCAATTACTTAAAAATTGATACTTGTCGCTTCCTAGCCAGGCGCTCGGGATTATTAGGATAGGGCAAGGAGCAATTGTCTGTGATTGAAATTTCCCCTGCTTAATCAACTAATGTACCAACCAAAAAAAACAAAAAAAAAAAAAAACATTTTTAATTTGGGGATTACAGAGCTTAGATGGAAGCACCGCTTAGTGGAAAGATTAAATTAGCCACATTTACGAAGATGGATGCCCTTTGAAGCCGCTGGTTACAAAGTAGTCTGTCAGGGATCTCTCAGGATGGAAGTGAATTTAATGGAGTACCTCCAAAGTAATCTGTCACGTGATTAAAATAACTTGAGATATTCATAAGCATCATGATCAAAGATGGTCATTAGTGAACTGCACATATTGAAACTAGCTATGCCAGATGCGGGTATGCAGGTATTGCAGGTATATCAATACCTCAGGGAGTTTAACGCCCCTGCCCTGCAGAGTTCTAAACCACTGCCTTGTGGTACAGGTTCTTGACAGAACCGAAGGCTAAGGGAGCTAAGGCTAAGGGAGCTAAGGGAGCAAACCATAAACAGAAAACCATGTCACTGTGGTAGCATTAAGGGCGGTTGATGTATGGAACTCCCAACATCTCCCGACCAGCCACTGCAGGGAAAAATAGTTTTGCGCCTGTCTTGACATGTTCTTGCCAGTGTGAAACCTCTACTTTCTCCCCGAGAGAGTGCCGCTGGTAACTTGCAAAAGCCAGCAGCACTTCAACACTTTTGCAGGCAGCTTTCATGAAATGTTAAATGGAGAACGGCAGTCAAGTAATGAAAGCAGTCTTTGTCGCATCACGACCGACAGCATGATGATGATGATGATGATGATACCAGACGCGGTGGCCGAATCAATAACTTGCAGGCTTCCGATGTGGAAGGTCGGGGGTCCGATTCTCAGTCGAATCAAACTGATGACTTATGACATTGATACTTTTCACTGATATCAGGGAGCCTTGGTGTAATGGTTAGCACACTGGCCCGGAATGCAAAGAGATGTGAGTTTGCGTCCCACTCTAGGCGCAATATTTCCCATTTTCATCACCCCCATGACACTAGTGCCGTGACCAGGATCATGTACAAGCTATGTGCTGTATAGGTGTTGAACCTACCCTATGTATGTAAGTGTATTGCATTGCCTGTATGTATGTAATTGTAAGCATTAAAAGACTTACAATTCCAGGGGGACGAGTGTAGTGGTCTGCACTGACCTCTCAGGCAAGGAGCCGCATAGACAGGTAGGCATGGCTAGTGTGTTGATATCAGGGAGCCTAGGTGGTGTAATGGTTAGCACACTGGCCCGGAATGCAAAGAGATGTGGGTTTGAGTCACTCTAGGCGCAATATTTCCCATTGTCATCACCCCCACGACAATAGGATAGGGCAAGGACTGGTTAGCTCAGTATTTTGACAATATGACTGAGGGGGAAATCGATATACCATTTTTGTGTAAATAATCCTGAATTGAAAAACGGATATAAGACCAGTGCTTCGGCGCTGACAAAAGAACTTAGTCACCAGAATAAACATATTTACCAAAGAAAATAATAACACTGTATAAAAATGATGTATTCTCCTGAATTGACTAATTTAATTTATTAAGTTAATTTAGCCCTAATGACGCTCCTTTGATTGACTTAAGAGGCCAATGTCCAATCCATATCATGATCTTGTTCGCGATGGGTTTATGATGAATATGGATGATTAGGCGCAATGACCGAATGAGTTGAACATCTGCCTACTGTTCTGGTAGGTCATGTGATTTGAACTACCAGGTTCGAACCTAGACCTAGTCAAATCAATTACTTAAAAATGTATACTTGTCGCTACTTCGCCTCGTGCTTGGCATTACTAGCATAGGTCAAGGAGCAGTGGAATGAGGAAGACCAATTGTCTGTGATTGAAAGTGAATGCTTGTAATTTCCCCTCCTAATCAATTAATGTACTAAACAACATCAAAATTATCTTCAATTTTTTATGGTCCTCTCTAGGTACTGCGCTCCAATGCTCTTTAATTTAACTTGATATCTAGCAGAGACCCTATAATATTAAGACGGCTCACTCCCTATCCCAGCTGCTGGTTGGTGTTTCACATGTAAACACATACAATTATATTATACATGAGCTAGGTAAGTATGAATACACATCAATATGATATTGCTATGAACAAATACACATCATCATAATCATCATCATCATTGCCATCATCGCACATCTTTCACATTCATATATGCATTTATACATATAATATAGCACCTGTTTAACCAAGAGAACAGCCAGCGCACCAAATGGTGGGTTTGATCATTTTGATTACACAGTACAGGCTGAGTGAGCCGTCTTAGTGTTATAGGGTCTTTGTATCTAGCATGTTGTCCATTGCATAAACCTGCTTTCCATTGCTCATGTTAGCATAACATGGGTAATTTGCAATGGGGCGGAAGTGGTAGGGCCCTAAGCCAACCTTACGACACTGACATGCCACCTTTTGATTTATTAAAGAACCAACTCCTTCCTTCCCCCCACCCCTCTAGCATTAAAATCGAACACAACCGGCTCAGATGCCTCCACCATCACGCCCCCTATCTTCACATTTTGAACTACATTAATACATATGCTGCCACCTAGCGGCTCTTTTGGCATTGAAGTCACGGCGAGCATTACAACCGCTCACTTGCCGGCCAGACACGAACCAGACAACATCTCACCACCAATTTGCCGCCACCCACCCGTCAACTAACAGACAAGATCCTCAGCAGTGGGGTTGAGAGTGACAAGTTTATTGACTTTATGATGATTGATTTAATTACTGTTCTTGACCTGTGTTATTAACTAATGAATGCAAATTATACCACTTCTGTCTCGTCGTGAATTACATGTACCAGGCTCAGTGGACGCATCGGTTGAACACGGGCCTCGCGTGTGAGAGATCGGGGGTTCGGTTCCTGGTCAAGTCAAACCAATGACTTATCAAATTTATACTTGTCACTTCCTAGCCTGGCGCTCAGCATTAATAGGATAGGGAAAGGACTGGTTAGCTCAGTGTCAGGATAATGTGACTAAGTGGGATATCAGGTCAAGGTGCCAGTGGCCTGATTTCCCAGTGGGGCAGCACTAAAAAGTCCTCATGAGTCCACACTGTCACAAGTCGGTACCCGTCCTGACATGATCTTAGATTTTGCTAAGACGTAAAACTCCAACAACCAACCAACCTGCAATGTAGAACAGATGTCGGGGTCATGACCCCGCTACTGAGAGTTGAATTATTCAGATGGATAAATTATTTACTAAAATTGTGTAAAATCTAAGAAATGCATCGACGAATATCAATACATTCTTTGAACCGAGATTTCTCAGGCAATGAATAATTTATGGATAGAAACC
This sequence comes from Branchipolynoe longqiensis, assembly GCA_030323885.1. Lineage (NCBI taxonomy): Eukaryota > Metazoa > Annelida > Polychaeta > Phyllodocida > Polynoidae > Branchipolynoe > Branchipolynoe longqiensis. The sequence goes on from CM059195.1 coordinate 70,428,114, forward strand.
GACGAAGCATTAAATTTGACTGATTGATTGATGTGATATGATGCAAAATAATTCTACTTTGGTTTGAATTGATGGCAAATCATTAGTTGCCCAGATCCTTAAGATGATTTCTAATGACCCCCCCCCCCCCACCCCCCAACTGCATCCCCCGAGCCCCAGCCCCATTAAGGGGCTGTCACATTAGGGTTTTTTGCGGGAGCATATGGCGGCGTAAGCGCGTTACGTCATATACGTCGGCATACGCCGTATACGCTACTCATACGCTACGCATACGCTACTCATACGCTACTCATACGCCGCCAGATGCCGCCAGATGCCGGCGTATGTGAAGCGTATGAGGCATACGCCGCCATACGCTTTCATAAATCCGTCCGTCCAAATTTTTTTGTGCATGCTCAAAAAAACCCGACCTATGAGGGCGTATGGCCCATACTGTCAAAAAATGTCACAGCACGCTCCCATACGCTCCCATACGCTCCTCGTACGCTCCTCGTAGGTTCCACATACGCTCAAAACCACACGAAAGGTCACCAAATGTCATCATAGGCCGGCACGCGCAGGACCTACGTAGGTTTTCAATACGCTCCCGCCATACGCCGTAATGTGACAGGGCCTTTAGGTCCACAGTGGTAACATCAATAAATCATTATTCCACATCATATCTGTGACCCGTCATAATCCTTGCCTACACGCATGGGAAGGCTTTGTGGCTCCCCCCCCCCCTCTCTCTCTCTCTTTCTCTTATACCACAGAGAAATTGGATTCATTTTGGTTTTGCGGGAGGAATGGAATTTCTTACGCAAGCTGCAATAACAAAAAGTTGTCCATCTCGGATGGAGATCAATAAAGGGGATTACAATCATTAAATAGTGAGAAGTTTTGATCAATACTGTTGATGTCGTTTTCATTTTTAATCTCTTCGTTTACTAAGTGGATATTTTTGGGGTTTTCTTCACATTTTATTTATTTGTGAGCAATGACAGAGAGCACCTGCCAAGATTAATCAAGTTTGTAAAAGTCGGAAGATCAATTTCTTTTAAAATATGTTATTCATGGTTTTGCTCTTAGTTAAGTACATTAAGTTGACAATTATACCCTGCGCTACTTTAATTCCAAGCACCTTTAGTGGTGATTCACAACACGAGACAGCATTTGGTACAATGGACTTTATTTTATCGGTTATGTCATTGGTACAGGTATGAGTTGTAGGAACCGGAACCGCCGTCATTCTGCTTCTTCGGGTCCACTGCTGATGAATGGATTGGGTGGGACTCGAACCCTCAAAGAGTCAAGCTTTATCTAGTGGTGTGGGTGGGTGGGCAAAGAAAGATGGATGGTGCAAAGATGGTGGCGGCTGCGATGGTTGTGCGTGGAGTTCAAACCGCTGTAGGGTCACATGACCGAAATGGTGGGAAATTTTATATTCTTTCGCCAGCTATCGAGTGTATGGGTAATGACCCAGGTTCCTCAAGGTGCCGCCACCAGAGTGTTGGTGGCCGCTGGGTGGTTAGTTTGGGCAGGATCCACGAGGTGGTGGCACAGTATCATATCGTGAAGGGTGTCGACTGTCCAGTCTCTGTATGTGAATTACCCATGTTAAAATAACATGCACAATTGACTAACTTTGGAGTTGTTTGGAGTGCAAGCATGCTAAATGATTTCGATGTGCACAGCAATTTAAGCCAAATGCAATATGCCATTGCAACGTGTGATGGCAAAGCCAGTGATATTTTAATGTTCCTAGCGTGGAAACAGACAACGAAATGATTGTTGAGTAAAGCTGTATCTACTTTGGATTTTGTTGGGTTTTTTTTTGTACATTAGTTGTTTAAACAGGGAAAATTTGAATCGCAGACATTGGTCTTCCTCATTCCACTGCTCCTTGCCCTATCCTAGTAATGCCGAGCACCAGGCTAGTTAGCGATAAGTATCAATTTTTAAGTCATTGGATTGACTCAGCCAGGGTTCGAACCAGCGAGTTTGAATCACACGGCCCACAAGAATGGGAGGCGGATGCTCATGTCATTCGGCCATCCCAATATACAGAATCAAATCATGGTAATTTTCTTCGGTCTTCAAAATAATTTGATTTCATCTAATTATGCAACTGCAATAGGGTGGTGACTTCAGAGAGCCTTGGTGGTTTAATCGTTAGCACACTGGCCCCATGACACTGGTTGCCATGACCAGGATCCTGTACAAGCTATGTGCTGTATGGTCGTTGAACCTGTGTATGTGTATGTAAGTGCATTGCCTGTATGTATGTAATAGTAAGCATTAAATTACCATTTAAAAAGATTTTTAAAACTTACAATTCCAGGGGGACGAGTGTAGTAGACTGCACTGAACTCTCAGGTAAGGAACTGCACAGACAGCTAGGTGTGGGTAGGGTAGTGACATCAGGGAGCCTAGGTGGTGTTATGGTTAGCACACTGGCCCGGAATACAAGAGATGTAGGTTATATCAAAGACCCTATAATACTAAGACGGCTCACTCAGCCTGTACTGTGTAATCAAAATGATCAAACCCACCACTTGGTGCGCTGGCTGTTCTCTTGGTTAAGCAGGTGCTATATTATATTTATAAATGTAAATATGAATGTGAAAGATGTGTGATGATGGCGATTAAGATGATGATGCTGATGATGATGTGTATATTTTCATAGCAATTTCATATTGATGTGTATTCATACTTACCTATCTCATGTATAATATAATTGTATGTGTTTACATGTGAAATATCAACCAGCAGCCGGGCTGATCAAACCCACCACAAGGTGGCACTGCAAAATGTACATTACCATGGGAGAGATAGGGAGTGAGCTGTCTTAGTATTATAGGGTCTTTGGTTATATTCCCGCTCTAAGCGCAATATTTACCATTTTCATCACAAAGGAGCAGTGGAATGAGGAAGACCAATTGTCCGCGATTGAAATTTCCCCTGCTTAATCAACTAATATAAAAACTTTTTTTTATACAAATGTTAACACACTTATCCGTTATGTACAGAGTAAATAAATTCATCACACAAAAAAAGAAGAAGGATGATACCTAGCATGAAACACCCGGTACTGATATGACCTTATGTGTTGTAAGGACGTAGAATTCTAATGTGTATTCTGCAGGTTAGCGACACTGAAACCCAAGGTCAAGTCAGTTGATTGGCTTAGTTTAGGGGTCATCCAAAGTTTTCAACAAGTGCACTACTTTTCAAGAACCCCCCCCCACCTTCCCCCTCCCCCTCGAGCCCCCCCCCACCCCCCCACACAAATGCAACTCAACATTTTACTACAGACCCAGACGTGATGGCTGAATACGTTGAGTGCCCCCTCCCATTTTGGTAGTTCATAGGATTCGAACCCTCGAGCTTTCAATACAACATGTTATTTCAATGGTGGGCTTTCTCAGATATCGGATTTGATCAAATGGGGAATTTGAGAGCATTTCACTTGACATTATTACATTAGATATTTGTTTGTTCAGGTTTTACGTCCTGGAAATACCTATGGTCATAATAGGACGGTTATTACATTAGATATCACCATAGATATTTCTGTGTTTGTTTATCTCATTAATAAGAATTACGTAATTGGGTTCTGTTTTTTGGGTTGTTTTTTTTAGTTTCAGCCATGTTTTGGGGGCTTTTTTTAGTTTCAGCCTTGTTTTTGGGGTTGTTTTTAGTTTCAGCCTCGTGTTTTGCGTTGTTTTTAGTTTCAGCCATGTTTTTTGGGTTGTTTTTAGTTTCAGCCATGTTTGTGGGGTTGTTTTTAATTTCAGCCATGTTTTTTGGGTTGTTTTTAGTTTCAGCCTTGTTTTTGGGGTTGTTTTTAGTTTCAGGCATGTTGTTTGGGTTGTTTTTAGTTTCAGCCGTCTTTTTGGGGGTTGTTTTTAGTTTCAGCCTTGTTTTTTGGGGGTTGTTTTTAGTTTCAGCCTTGTTTTTGGGGTTGTTTTTAGTTTCAGCCTTGTTTTTTGGGTTGTTTTTAGTTTCAGCCTTGTTTTTGGGTTGTTTTTAGTTTCAGCCTTGTTTTTGGGGGTTGTTTTTAGTTTCAGCCTTGTTTTTGGGGTTGTTTTTAGTTTCAGCCTTGTTTTTGGGGTTGCTTTATGTTTCAGCCTTGTTTTGGGGGTTATTTTTAGTTTTGGCCTTGTTTTTTGGGTTGTTTTTAGTTTCAGCCTTGTTTTTTGGGTTGTTTTTAGTTTCAGCCTTGTTTTTTGGGTTGTTTTTAGTTTCAGCCTTGTTTTGTGTGGTGTTTATAGTTTCTGCCTTGTTTTGGGTTGTTTTTAGTTTCAGCCTTGTTTTTTGGGTTGTTTTTAGTTTCAGCCTTGTTTTTTGGGTTGTTTTTAGTTTCAGCCTTTTTTGGGGGGTTGTTTTTAGTTTCAGCCTTGTTTTTTGGGGGTTGTTTTTAGTTTCAGCCTTGTTTTTTGGGGTTGTTTTTAGTTTCAGCCATGTTTTTGGGGGTTGTTTTTAGTTTCAGCCTTGCCTCAATCCACCAACAATGCACAGCCTCCAATTCATGTCTGCTGTGAGTTCCTCAAAGCAGCTCTAATCGCACCCGTCACCACCCATCCATGTCTGCGCAGATAAAACCGGGCGCCTACAATGATGCACCCCTAATCTACCGAATGCAGCCGTGGTGTAAAAATGGCAAAATCACACGGGAAACAAAGGCTGCTAACCCGCTGATTTATGGCGGACCCGTTGTAGCGCGCTCAACCCTGAGGAATCTGTCACCAGGAAGCCCCGCTCACTGCGAGACTAATGACCTTATTGTTTGCGGTTGAAAAGAGGAACTATGCAAATCACTTAGTATAGCTATCTATCGATAACTTTTGACTTGCATATCACTGTGAACACTTCGCTATGCCAGCGATCAATGTCGGTGAATGGGGGAAGGGTTTGTATACTAAGCCGCATAGTGGACTCAACCCAAATAAAGATCAATATGTGCAGCATAGTGTAGTCTTCAAATAAATGCGCCTTGTGGTATTTCCATATGTGTGCCAGACCTGCGCATAGGAGAGTCAGATAAAAATTGCATAATCAGATGGTACCAGGTGGCCGAATCGGTAGAGCGTGGGCTTCGCATGCAGAAGGCCGAGAGTTTGGTTCCTGGTGGTCGAGTCAAACCAATGAATTATTATAAAATTGATACTTGTCACTTCCTAGCCTGGCGCTCGGCATTAATAGGATAGGGCAAGGACTGGTTGGCTCAGTATCGAGATAATGTGACTGGGTTGGGATATTGGGTCATGGTGCCACCGGCCTGATTTCCCAGTGGGGCAGCACTATAAAGTCACCATAAGTGCAGACTGTCACAAGTCGGTACCCATCCTGATATGACCTTAGATGTTACCAGGACGTAAGACTCCAACCACGCAACCAATATATTCTAATGGTTTTTGTATATCTGCCATATCTATAAGATAAATAAATCAAGTTTGAGCTACTTTACTTTACCTTGAAATAACTTATTTCTTAAGGGTTAAACTTCCGAAATATTCCGAGTAAAAATAAAAGCCAAGTTAATTTTGATGTATCCACCTAAGTGCTGGCTCTGATAGGATTCAGCAGGGACTAGTTCTCTTTCATTGACCTAATATATTTCTTCTATGCAGCAATATCTATTGAAAGAATCCACAATTATTTGAGCTGGATATGTCAGTTAAAATCTGGGTCATTGAGTTCTTTTTAAAAATGTGACGCTTTCATTGGATTATGCAGCTTTATTCTGATTATGCAGCTTTAAGACCTATTAGGATGGATTCAATGTTGTTCACCGGACGCGGTGGCCGAATCAGTAGAGTTCAGGCTTCGAGTGCGGAAGGTCTGGGGTTTGAATCCCAGCCAAGTCAAACCAATGACATCAAATTTGTGGTGTTCTCTGTGGCGGAGTGGTTAGAATGTCGTTTAGTAAAAGTTCGTTGTTTTCTCTGTGGTGGAGTGGTTAGAATGTCTGCCTTTTTTCTAGGTCGGACTCCTAATCTGAAGGTCAGTGGTTCGATTCCCTTTGCCCCCACCTCTGCCAATTTGGATTTCCACCGCTGTGTATAACTTACAGCGTCATCAAAGGCCAGTTGCTCTCATACCATGTCTATGTGGTGTGGGAGGTTCAAAATCCCTTGGGGCGGTAAAAGTGTATGCTCGGGCTTTCTATCGACCAGCAGTGGAATGAGGAAGACCAGTCCTCTATGACTGAAATTTCCCCTGCTTAAACAGCTAATGGACAACAACAACAACAAAAATGTTATATTTGTCGCTTCCTAGCCTGCTGACTAGCCATTAATAAGGTAGGACAATGACTGGTTAGCTCAGTATCAGGATAATATGACTGTGGGATATCAGGCCATGGTGCTGGCAACCTAATCTCCCAGTGAGGCAGCACTATAAAGTCAAGGCACACTGTCACAAGTCGGTACCCATCCTGATATGACATTAATATGTTGTTAGGACGTAAAAGAACAGCAAACACAAACAAAATTCAATGTTTTGGTTTATTTTTATTTACTAAATGTCCTAGAAATAATTAGTACACGCACATGAACGTGATTAAATATGAATGAAGTTAGTGAAAAATATATCAAGAAAAGCTGGATATTATGAACTGTGTATTTTAAATGTGTGGGTGGATCCATGTATGGAGATGGTGAAGGCAACACATCACGTGACGAGACAAAGAAATAGAACCCCATTGAGGATTATTGTGAAATTGCCATTTACAAGTGGGTAAATATTATGTAATGTATAACGTATTTATAAGCTCTTATGCACATATTATTGAATATCAAATGGTTTGTTTTCTGTCTGATTGATCTGTGCTACTTGTGCATGTGGCAACCAAGTGCCATCCTCCAACTTCAGCACCAGACGGAAGGGATGTGGTTTGAGCGACCTGGAGACCATCTAGTCTGTGCTGAAGCAGGCATAGCTTCGACCCGGCTACATTGTCCGACGGGCTTCCCCCTCCATCGGCCGAGTTTGTTTGAAAATGTGGATAGGACTTTTAGAGCCAGCCAGAGTCATGGCACTTGACCAAATTAAGTGCGTTGCCTTCAACTCTATGCAATACTTTAACAATAGGCTAAACTACTCACTGAACTAGTTTTAATAATAACACAAGGATACCACACCAGAAAATGTGTAGGTAAATTAAATTAAATAATGAGTATTATTTGTGAAAATCTTACTATAAACAAAGATAATGTATAATAAGATGCACCACTAAGCGCTTTCATATAGGAATTTCTCAAATAACCATACAGTGCTGCCACCCAATGGCAAATGAGGCAATTGGACAGGGACCCTAGCCCAGCCTGACTGCTGTACCATTGGATGGAGTGAACACATGGTGCCATGAGAATAAACTAACACTAAATGGCACTAAAACTGAGTACATAATCTATGGAACCAAAGCCAGGAAGGTGAGGGCCTGGCCAATACAACTGCAGATGGGTGGCTTAGTGCTCCGTGAAGTGAACTCGTATAAGTACCTAGGCACAACTCTCGATGCGACTCTAACTGGTACCCAACAGCTGGCAAGACTTAACCAAACACTGGCACTAAAAATGAACACATTCAGAAAAATAAGGTCATATGTAAGTGAGAATACTGCGCTGCAGCTGTACAAGTCAACAATATTACCAATTATAGACTACAATGATATCATCTATGGATTACTAACGAAGCAGCAAGAGACCAAATTACAAAGAACCCAAAACAGAGCCCTCAGAACAGTATTCCAAGGCAAGATACTAAGTGTGGTTGAAATGCATAGCAGAGCAGGGCTGGACACTCTGGATGTACATAGGAACCTACACCTAATGATGTTGATGTATAAACGTGCGAGTGATGACAAATACATAGATCGCACAACCAGGGTAACGAGAAGGGGGACATCGACTCTGCTCGGGGTGCCCAACCCTAATACAAATAAGTTAATGAGAGCTCCGATTTACAAAGGAAGTGTCATGTGGAATAAGCTCCCAACCAAAACCAGAGAAGCGGGTTCGATTCTTGCCTTTAAAAATGCATACAGAGCTCACCTGGTTATTCAGGCCCAAAACCTGGCACTGCAAATATATAATACGACCTGCTGAACGACCCATTGACTTCGCCCTCTCTCATGCCTGCTCTCTCCCTGCGTGTCCGCGCCCCCTACCCATGAACCCCTCCCCCCTATCCACATTTGACAAAACAACTATTATAACTCAATGACTCGAGACCCACTACCCCTACTTTAGACCCATTACCACCACTACATAACTACATCTTCAACCAGCAATGCACACAATATAAACCACTATACATGCACAACATGGCACTATTTAAAGACTAACCATTATTAAAACCAAATCTAACTGATATACAAACACAGCATATGATTTAACCACTAGTGTACATTACTGCACACTCAATCTTGATGCATATACCTTGCACTATGTTCAGTACATATGCTGTACACTATGCAGCATAGGCTGCTCCCCCACTTTCTTTTATGTCAGAATGGGTTGTGCTGCACACAATGCAACACATTCCACTTCCACTATGTATAGATGAAATGCGACCACTCCAACGGCTGGAAGACCAGTGCCCCGGCGCTGACAAAATATGTATTCAGATGAATAAAAAATATTTACCCAAAAAAAACAACAAAAAAACAAGGGGACAGGCTCCTAGCCCACCCTGACTGCTATACCATCAAAGATAATGTATGATAATTATCGTGTATTATCTCCTTTTTCACCTGAAAAATTATCTCCTTTTTCACAGGTGAAAAAGCTGCATGCCTTCATGATGCAACATCTGCATTCAATCATGAGGCTAACCTGGAAGGACAAAGTGACAAATAAGGAAATACTCAAACGGATGGGGCTGCCCTCAATGGAAGATCTTCTGATCAAAAAGAATCTCCAGTGGACTGGACACCTCATGAGGATGTCATCAGACAGGCTACCAAAGCAGATCCTCTATTCTCAACTGTCTTCTGGTTACAGAAAGAGAGGGTGCTTCCCGTGCAGAAGGTCGGGTCTTTGATTCCCGGCCGAGTCAAACTAATGACTTACAAAATTGATACGTGTCACTACCTAGCCTGGCACTCAGCATTAGTAGGATAGGGCAAGGACTGGTTAGCTAACTTTCAGGATAATGTGACTGAATGGGATATCAGGTCATGCTTCTGGCAGGCTGATCTCCCAGTGTGGCAGTACTATATAAAGTCGCCGTGAGTGCTGCCGGCACCATAATCCAACTCAGTCACATTATCCTGACACTGACACTGAGCTAACCACTCCTTGCCCTATTAATGCCGAGCGCCAGTCTAGGACGCGGCAAGTTTCAATTTTATAAGTCATGGGTTTGTCTCGACTGGGAACTAAACTCCCGATCTCCCGGACGCGAGGCCCGCGCTCTACCGATTTGGCCACTGGTAATATGTAAGGAGAGCTTATGGATAGGAATGTAGTAATATATATATATATATAATGGACATATAATATATATAACCCAGTGCCGGACCAGCCGAGCATAGACAGGCATGGAAGATAAATAGTCAGGAATAGATAGGTATATTAAAATTATTATCAAATAAGCAATAATGAGCAGAAGACGCTGATAACAAGATAGTTAGGCTCCATCCTAGATAATATTAGCATAACAAGTTATATGACAGTTCAGACTGTGGTGAATCTTGCATATGAGGGATGG
>CM059195.1:70438309-70454299 GCA_030323885.1 Branchipolynoe longqiensis
CTTGGTACACAGACTTCAAGGCGTTCGTATCTCTACATACACTACATGGTGTCAGATGTGATAGAACGGACATGGCGCTATCAGGATTGAAGCCGCTGGCACCGCTTAGTTTCAAAGGAAACCTAGCGCTAAATTGGAGAGTGTGGCATGGGGCTTACAAATTTTTCGCAGGAGCGACTGGCCTGTCAACAAAAACTGAAAAGGTGCAATGTTGTGCGTTTTTGCACATAGCAGGGTGGAGGAAACAGACAGCAGAATTTGTGATTCACATAATTGGAGCAGAGCAATGACGATATCTGTGACAAACAATTAGTCGTGCTGAGACAGCCGACATATCAAAGTACTGCCATGGGAAGTCAAACCGCACCATTGTCCGATATAAGTTTAATATGTATAACCAGACGACGGAAGACATGGAAACTTATATACGGGAACTGCAGTATCGAGTGGAATTGTGTGACTATGGTACGGCGGAGGAGTCTATATTATGTGACAGACTGGTTTGTGGGATAAAAAACAACAAGATACGGGATAAACTACTGCAAACAGCAAATCTAGAGTTAGACCAGTGCCTGGAAATGTGTAGGCTCAGTGAGCATAGCTCGGAACAGGTGACAGGGGACGGAAATAACACTGACGACGCTGAAGTGCATGCAGTCAACTGGAATGACAGGCGAGGGGTACGCCCCCCAACATGGGCCCCGACACGCCCCCCTACACGCCCCCTGACGCGCCCACCGGTGCGCGCTGGAAATGGCAATAGGCGAGACGGCAGTGAGAATTGATGAGGTGGAAGTTACAGAGACGCACCCAGCCGTGATAAATGTAACAGGTGTGGGTATTCACACCCCTGAGATAATTGTCCAGCCAGGAACAAGGAATGTCAGGTGTGTGGCCGAATTGGGCATTTTGCGAGGGTTTGCAGAGGAAGAGAGCAACGGCAGCAAACTCCGGTGAATGCGTTGGACGTGGATGGTGAGGAGGACCACCACCGTGTGCGCAGACGAGGACGTGGACGAGACAGGGGGGGGGGGGGGGAAGAAAAATACAAAAGAGGGCGAGTTCGCAGAAAAAAAAAAAAAAAAAAAAAAGAAACTAAAAAACACATATAACAAAAAGACTAAAAAAAACAAGCAAAGCCAGACACTCCTGTCTTTGTGGGAAGCCTTCGGTACAAACTTTTGTGGTATGAGAATGGCGCATAGGCGGAGAAAATGGGTGCAGTGTACCAATAGCATATAGACAGTTGGCTCAGAGCCAGTACATACCCGAAAAGTGATACGAATCTGCCCCGGGGCCGATAGGTCACAATTGCCATAACCATATGGCGTCTGCACACTAGCATACGACAGCAGACAGTAGCGGTGAGGCGATCTTGGTGAGGAAAGGATGCATGCGTGACTCTGAATCTTCTCAATCGAGTGATGACATTGAATGCGGTTAAGAAGCCGGACTCCGACAGAGGGCAAGATGCAGTCGATGGCGCAGCTAAATCCCTGGTAAATAAATATCATAATGTGTTTACAGATTTAGGATGTATTAAAGTAGATGCCAGCATCCATGTTGATGAAAATGTACCTCCAGTGATTGATCCTCCAAGACGTATTCCACATGCAATAAATGATGCTGTACGAGATGAGTTAGATAGAATGGTTAAAATAGGGGTCATTGTTGAGCAGCTAGACCCAACACCGTGGGTGAACTCTATCACGATTGTGCGGAAACCAAATAAATTATGTGTATGTTTAGATCCGACAAAGTTGAACAAAGCCATTTTGCGGTGCCCATACCCAATTAAGACAGTAGAACAAGTAGTGGCTAAGACAGCGGGTGCAAAGTTTTTTTTCGGTGTTGGACGCCCAGAGCGGGTATTGGCAGATAGTGTTGGACAAACCAAGCTCGCTGCTGTGCACGTTTAACACGCCATGGGGAGGTATAGATATACCCGGCTCCCATTCGGTATAAAGACAGCCGGGGACATTTTTATACAGGAGATGGAGAGTATTTTGAAGGGCCTCCCGGGCGTGGACGTGGTAGCTGATGATATTTTAATTTATGGCAGTACCATACATGAGCATAATGAAAGGCTAGAGTCAGTGCTGAAGCGTGCAGAGCAGGTCGGGCTAAAATTGAACCTGACAAAATCAAAATTGTGTAAGACACAGGTAGAGTACGTGGGACACCTACTAACTGGGGATGGTGTCAAGCCCAACCCTGAAAGGGTCCAGGCAATCACTGATATGCCAACACCGACCGACAGGGCGAGTGTCCAGCGGTTCCTGGGGATGGTGGGCTATGTCCATAAGTTCATTCCGAAGTTATCGGAGATTGCGAAACCATTGAGGCTATTACTGTCTAAGGAAGTTGCTTGGCACTGGGAGGTAGAGCAAAATGATGCATTTGTTAAGTTAAAGAAACTATTAGTAGCAGCCCCTGTCTTAAAGTATTATGAAGTAAAAAAGCCAGTGAAAATGCAAGTGGATGCTTCAATGACCGGGCTGGGTGCTGTGCTATTTCAAGATGATCGACCAGTTAGTATAGCTTCAAAGGCGTTGAACAAGTGTCAGGGTAACTACGCTGTAATAGAGAGGGAGATGCTTGCGATCTGTTTCGGCTGTGCGAAGTTCCACGATTACATATTTGGTAAGCAAGTCACAGTCGAGACAGATCACAAGCCTCTAGTGAGCATTATGTCAAAACCCATACACACATTGACAGCGAGGCTTCAGAGAATGAGGTTGCGGTTACAAAATTACGATGTGCAGCTAGAATATGTAAAAGGTGTTAATATGTTTTTTGCGGATGCTCTATCGAGAGCACCGGTCAAAAATAGTAAACCAGTAGACTTATATGATGATGACATGTATATTGCAGTGTTAGACTACAGCGATGACGATCTAGCCCAAATTGCTGAAGCGACAGCACAAGATCGCACGCTGCAACAACTCATCGGGTACATCCGCGAGGGATGGCCGGTGCAGGACAGCGAAATACCGTGTAACATAAAACCATATCATACGTACAGGGATGAGTTAACAGTTCAGGAAAATGTTGTGCTTAAACAGAACAGAATAGTGGTCCCAGAAAGCTTGCAAAGACAAATGCTGAACAAGCTACATAGTGCACATTGGGGCATTGTTTGGAGTAAACAGTTAGCACGTGACAGTGTATTCTGGCCAGGCATAGATAGCCAGTTGCAAGACAAAGTCACTAGGTGCCAGGTATGCCAGTCGGTGAGGGCACGGCCACATACAGAGCCACTAGTCAATCATGACATTCCAGACATTCCGTTTTGAAAGGTTGGTGTGGACTTGTTCCAATGCAAAAGCATGAATTATCTGGTGATCGTAGACTATTATTCAAAGTATCCTGAAGTAATACAAACAACAGACACAACGAGTAAGGGTGTGATTGACAATATGAAGCAAGTTTTTGCAAGACATGGGATACCGAGGGTTGTGGTGTCCGATAATGGGCCACAATTTTCAAGTGAGGAATATAAAAATTTTGCTGTAAGTTACAATTTCACTCCCAAGTTCTCAAGCACATTATACCCCAGGAGTAATGGCCAGGCAGAACGATGCATACAGACTATGAAATCGATGCTTAAAAAGTCAAGCATGGACAAGTCGGATTTTAGCCTAGCGTTACTAGATTACCGAAATACGATAATTCAAGATCTAGAAGCATCGCCATCACAGCTGCTCATGAGCAGAAAGTTAAGAAGTAGGATACCAACCATGCCAGAGTTATTGAAAGCTAAACCAGTGCTGTCGCGCAAAACACAAATAATGAATAGACAGCATAAACAGAAAGCATATCATGACGTGCGGGCAGTAAGATCACATACAGCATTAAAAATTGGCGAACGCATACGTTACTTAAATGAAAGAAAAGAATGGAAGGAAGGTAGGATCATACAAAGAAATGCACAGCACGGGCGAGACTACTACATTCGAAACAGTGAGGGCAAAACAATAAGAAGAAATCGCACAATGATTATACGAGCACATGTGTCAGCCAACAGCAAAATAACAAATCACGGTAGGTCAGGGGGGGGAGGCATTAACACCCCTCAAAAGTACAGGTACGCAATCTACGGGTCATGTAACCCGAGTAGGGAGAACAGTAAAACCGGTACACCGTTTAGGTTATTAAACATAAGTTCATTGTGAGTCACAGTAGTCGAGATGCAGTTCGATATATATATATATGTAGTTAGGCAAAGTGTAGATGAACTGGTGAATGAAAAATGACCGAATGGGTAATTGAAATTCGGATCAAGCACATTGATTGTGGTTCACCTTCGGGGTGTTGATTGAATGTGATGAATTGGTCGTAAATGTATATGAATTAATGAAAGAAAATGATTATTATTGTTGTTGTTATTATTATTGTTATTATTGTTACTATTGTTATGATTGTTATTGTCATTATGAACCAGAATCCCAGAGGGAATACAATCACATGTGAGCAAGGGCGAGTAGAATGATATGAAGTAGTACACTTGTTCAATCCGAAGAAAGGAGATGTGATGTATAGGTAACCAACGAAGGGGGTCATGTGACCGAGCTGACGTGGGAGAGTGAGGTACTGAATAAACACACTTGGTACACAGACTTCAAGGCGTTCGTATCTCTACATACACTACACGCAGTATTCATGTGTATAGGTATGCGCTGCATTCACATGTATAGGTATGCCTGGTATTCATGTGTGTATATGTGCGGTTGTCTGGTATTCATGTGTAGGTGTGCGTGGTATTCACATATGTACATGTGCATGGTATTCACATGTATAGATGTGTGCGGTATTCATGGGTATAGGTGTGCGCGTTATTCACATGTGTAGGTGTGTGCTGTATTCACGTGTGTAGGTGTGCGCGGTATTCACGTGTGTAGGTGTGCGCGGTATTCACGTGCATAGATATGCGCGGTATTCATGGGTATAGGTGTGTGCGGTATTCATGTGTATAGATGTGTGCGATATTCACGTGTATAGGTGTGCGCGGTATTCACGTGTATAGATGTGTGCGGTATTCATGTGTATAGGTGTGTGCGGTATTCACGTACATATATGTGCGCGGTATTCACGTGTATAGATGTGTGCGGTATTCATGTCTACAGGTGTGTGCGGTATTCACGTACATATATGTGCGCGGTATTCACGTGTATAGGTGTGCGCGGTGTTCACGTGTGCAAAGCGTGGAGTAGATTTGCATATATATCGGGTTCCAGAGAAGACGGATCAGCCCGTTGCCATGGACACCACCCTTTCCACACATGCTCACACAAAGCACACAAAGCACACAACTTGCTTTTTTTCGCATTCAGTTAAAATACGGTAGCAGTTCGAGAAGGCGGGGATATTCATCACGTGACCACCACTGTGTATCTAGCTCACGATGCGCGCGCACCTCGGCCGGCGTGCCCCGGTCACGTGCTGATCCCGCCGTGTTGGTATGTCCATATCGTTAGACTGAGTCCGGAGCTGGTTTTGATTTGTGTTGGTGTATTATGTGTGGATACGGCGGGTATGGCAGGTACACACAGGTACACAACTGCACACACAGACACACACAGACACACACAGGCACACACAATCACACACAGGTACACACACGCACACGCAGGCAGACATCGGTACACAACGGCACAGACAGGCACATACAGACATACACAGGCACACACAGACATATACCGTGACACACAGGCACACACAGGTACACAACGGCACCCACAGGCAGATACAGACATACACAAGCACACACAGACACACACACAGGGACACACAGACACACACACAGGTACGCACAGGCACACACATGAACTCACAGGCACACACAGGCACACACAAGCACACACAAGCACACACAGACACACACATACATACACAAGCACACACAGGCACATACATACACACAGGCACACACAGACACACACAGGTACACACAAGCACACAGCCACACACAGGCACACACAAGCACACAGCCACACACAGGCACACACAAGCACTGACAAGCACACACATGCACACACAGGCACACACAATCACTGACGAGCACACACATGCACACACAGGCACACACAGACATACACTAGCATACACAGGCACATACAGGCACACACATGCACACACAGACACACACAGGTACACACATGTAGACACAAGCACGCAGACACACACAGACACACACATACACACATGCATACACATGCACACACAGGCACACACAGGCACCTACAGGCACCTAGCAAGCTGCTACTGCTACACATTCCAACACATACAACATACCAGCCTGCTACTGCTACACATTCCAACACGACTGGTGTGCTCAGTGTCATGATAATGTGACTGAGTGGGATACCAGGTCATGGTCCCGGCGGCCTGGTTTCCCAGTGAGACAGCACTATAAAGTCGCCATGAGTGCGCACTGTCACAAGTCGGTACCCGTCCTGATATGACCTTAGATGTTGCTAGGACGTAAAACAACAACAAACAACAAACATTCCAACACACACACCTACCAACCTGCTACTGCTACACATTCCAACACACACGGACACCTAACAGCCTGCTCCTGCTACACATTCCAACACACACGGACACCTAACAGCCTGCTACTGCTACACATTCCAACACACACTGACACCTAACAGCCTGCTCCTGCTACACATTCCAACACACATGGACACCTAACAGCCTGCTCCTGCTACACATTCCAACACACACGGACACCTAACAGCCTGCTACTGCTACACATTCCAACACACACGGACCCTAAAACAGCACTTCCTGCTACACATTCCAACACACACACACCTAACAGCCTGCTACTGCTATACATTCCAACACACATTTAGACACCTAACAGCCTGCTACAACCACACGTTCCAACACACACGGACCCCTAACAGCCTGCTACAGCTACACATTCCAACACACACGGACACCTAACAGCCTGCTACTTCTACACATTCTAACACACACACACCTAACAGCCTGCTACTGCTACACATTCCAACACACACGGACACCTAACAGCCTGCTACAGCTACACATTCCAACACACACGGACACCTAACAGCCTGCTACTGCTACACATTCCAACACACACGGACACCTAACAGCCTTCTACTGCTACACATTCCAACACACACGGACACCTAACAGCCTGCTACAGCTACACATTCCAACACACACGGACACCTAACAGCCTGCTACAGCTACACATTCCAACACACACGGACACCTAACAGCCTGCTACAGCCACACATTCCAACTCACATGTACACTTAACAGCCTGCTACTGCTACACATTCCAACACACACGGACACCTAACAGCCTGCTACTGCTACACATTCCAACACACATGTACACTTAACAGCCTGCTACACATTCTAACACACACGGACACCTAACATCCTGCTACAGCTACACATTCCAACACACACGGACACCTAACAGCCTGCTACTGCTACACATTCCAACACACATGGACACCTAACAGCCTGCTACTGCTACACATTCCAACACACATGGACACCTAACAGCCTGCTACTGCCACACATTCCAACACACACGGACACCTAACAGCCTGCTACTGCTACACATTCCAACACTCACGGACACCTAACAGCCTGCTACTGCTACACATTCCAACACACACGGCACCTAACAGCCTTTACTGCTACACATTCCAACACACACGGACACCTACAGCCTGCTCTTGCTACACATTCCAAAAAATGTACACTTAACAGCCTGCTACACATTCTAACACCACGGACACCTAACAAGCCTGCTACTCTACACATCCAACACACACGGCCACCTAACAGCCTGCTACAGCTACACATTCCAACACACACGGACACCTAACAGCCTGCTACTGCTACACATTCCAACATACATAGACACCTAACAGCCTGCAACAGCTACACATTCCAACACACACGGACACCTAACAGCCTGCTACTGCTACACATTCCAACACACATTTAGACACCTAACAGCCTGCTACTGCTACACATTCCAACACACACGGACACCTAACAGCCTGCTACTGCTACACATTCCAACACACACGGACACCTAACAGCCTGCTACTGCTACACATTCCAACATACATAGACACCTAACAGCCTGCAACAGCTACACATTCCAACACACACGGACACCTAACAGCCTTCTACTGCTACACATTCCAACACACACGGTCACCTAACAGCCTGCTACTGCTACACATTCTAACACACACGGACACCTAACAGCCTGCTACTGCTACACATTCCAACACACATGGACACCTAACAGCCTGCTACAGCTACACATTCCAACACACACAGACACCTAACAGCCTGCTACTGCTACACATTCCAACACACACGGACACCTAACAGCCTGCTACTGCTACACATTCCAACACACACGGACACCTAACAGCCTGCTACAGCCACACATTCCAAAACACACGGACACCTCACAGCGTGCTACTGCTACACATTCTAACACACATGGACACCTGACAGCCTGCTACTGCTACACATTCCAACACACATGGACACCTAACAGCCTCCTACAGCCACACATTCCAACACATTCGGACACCTAACAGCCTGCTACTGCTACACATTCCAACACATGGACACCTGACAGCCTACTACTGCTACACATTCCAACACACACGGACACCTAACAGCCTGCTACTGCTACACATTCCAACACACACGGACACCTAACAGCCTGCTTCAGCCACACATTCCAACACACACGGACACCTAACAGCCTGCTACTGCTACACATTCCAACACACACGGACACCTAACAGCCTGCTACTGCTACACATTCCAACACACACACAGCTACCAGCCTGCTACTGCTACACCTTCTAACACACATGGACACCTAACAGCCTGCTACTGCTACACATTCTAACACACATGGACACCTAACAGCCTGCTACTGCTACACATTCTAGCACATGGACACCTAACAGCCTGCAACAGCTACACATTCCAACACACACGGACACCTAACAGCCTGCTACTGCTACACATTCCAACACACACATGCCTAACAGCATGCTACTGCTACACATTCCAACACACACGGACGCCTAACACTGACAGCCTGATCCTGCTACACATTCCAACACCCATGCATGACACACACACCTACACACCTACAGACACACTTACCTCGGCCCCTATGCCGCCCTCTCCACCCACGGCCCTCACTACATCACTGCTTGCCCAGTAACACGAGTAGTCACGTGACCTTATCAGGCGGCCATTCCCCGCCCACTAACTGCCAATAGGACACCGACAATGGGTCACGTGATGGCCACAAACACCTCCCACCTCCCGGAAGCTGCGCGCCCATTGTGTGCGGTGCGCATAGCGGTAGGACACTTCCGGCCAGGTCGGGCGGTGGCCTAATCGGTAGAGGGCGCGGCATCGCGTGCGGGAGGTCGGGAGTTCGGTTCTCGGTCGAATCAAACCAATGACTTATACTTTATAGAATTGATACTTGTCGCTTCCTAGCCTGGTGCTCGGCATTACTAGGATAGGATTTGTGCGGATACGGGTGTGTGAGGTTATGTGTCTGGGCTGTGGGGTGTGTGTGTGAGTGGATGTGTGTTGGGTATGTAGGTGTGTGGATTTGTAGTCTGTGGATGCTGTGTTCTCTTTTTTTGTCGATGCTGTGTTCTGTGGATGCTGTGTGGCGCGTGTTCTGTGTTCTGTGGATGCTGTGTGGCGTATGTTCTGTGTTTTGTGGGAATTCTCTGTATGTTATGTAGATGATGTACTATGCCTGTTCTGTGTTCTGTGGATGTTGTACTCTGTGTTTTCTGCAGAGGCCGTGTTCTGTGGATACTGTGTTCTGTGGATGCTGTGATATGTGTGTTCTGTGGGTACTGTGTTCTGTGGGTTCTGTGGGTACTGTGCTCTGTGTTCTGTGGGTGCTGTGCTTTGTGTGTTCTGTGTATGGTGTGAAATGTGTGTTCTGTGGGTGCTGTGTATTCTGTGTTCTGTGGATGGTGTGACACGTGCGTTCTGTTGGTGCTGTGCTCTGTGTGTTGTGGGTGCTGTGCTCTGTGTATTCTGTTCTGTGGGTGCTGTGCTTTGTGTATTTTGTGTTCTGTGGATGGTGTGATGTGTGCTCGGTGTGTTGTGGGTGCTGTGCTCTGTGTATTCTGTGTTCTGTGGATAGTGTGATCTGTATGCTCTGTGTTCTGTGGATAGTGTGATCTGTGTTCTGCGGTTGCTGTGCTCTGCGTGTTCTGTGTTCTGCGTGTTCTGTGGTTGCTGTACTCTGTGTTATGTGGGTGCTGTGCTCTGTGTGTTCTGTGTTCTGGGGGCGGCGCGCGGCATGTTCTGTGTGTAAACAGTTGGTAAGCCGGGGCCGGGCGTTCTGTAATCGGCTCAGCGTCTCCTGACGTCAGCTGTAGTGGCCGCCATTACTGCCGCCGGGCATTCTGGGAAGTTTGACAGCAACAGACGGAACCCTGTGAATGAAGGCCGGCGTATCATGGGCGGATAGGTGCTGCAGGAAGGTCGGGACAGCTGACTTCACGCACCCCTTATTTGTTTTGGGACAACAAAAACAACGTTTTTAGGACTATCTATTCTGTGCACACACAAATTTGAAATTAGGGGCTAACATAAATGAGCATTTATAATTATCATATTATATAATATATTTATATTGGATGGCAGGATGATGTGGATATATATCAACCCAGATTCCAAACACTTGTTCTAATGGGTTGCTTAGCAACCTGTCCTGGAGACAGTGTTGTGGGAGTAACAATAGAAGCCATGAGAAATACTCCTAATATCACCCATCGATATGAATTTGCTAAAACTAACATAACTCATTTCATACAATATGTTATCTAACGTCATTAAGAAAATACGATCTCAACATGTTAGAGTGTCTATTCCATTATTTAAATAATGTATATGATTAGTAATACAAGATGACACTGTATGTGAAGTGGAGTGGATTTTTTTCAAAGAAGAAATCAAATTAAACAATTAGGACTCAGATAATCCCATTAAATATCACTTTCACGATATATCCTGAATGAAATCACAATCCAAAATAATTCCTTGACATATTTGCAACATAATCAAGTAATATATCTTGCATTATAAATGATTTCCCTGTGCATGCAATGCTTAAAGAAGGCACTGAAATGTTCATTTTGCTAATGATATTGTTTTGATTGGCGCCAACAAAATTGAGTGATAATAGCAGAAAACTCAGGCACCTCTCTGCTTGGCCTTTGAAACAACCACAGTGGCGACCCCTGTTGAAACAAAGGCCAGGGGACCAGACTAGACATCAGTTCGCTAAGTGTTGAGACGCGGGCCTCTGGTGGGGGGTCACATGACCATGGGGGGTAACATCAGTCAGCTAAGTGTAGAGATGCGGGCCTCTGGTGGGGGATCACAAGCTGCCGTCCTACACTGGTCCCACTCCCGTCCTACACTGGTCCTGCTGCCGTCCTACACTGGCCCCACTGCTGGCCTGCACTGGTCCCACTACCATCCTACACTGGTCCCGCTGCCATCCTGCACTGGTCTCGCTGCCGTCCTGCTCTGTTCCTACTCCCATCCTACACTGGTCCCACTCCCGGCCTACACTGGTCCCTCTGCCGTCGTACACTGGTCCAACTCCCATCCTACACTGGTCCCACTGCCGTCCTACACTGTTCCCGCTGCCGTCCCACACTAGTCCCACTCCCGTCCTACACTTGTCCCACTCCCGTCCTACACTGGTCCCACTCCCGGCCTACACTGGTCCCGCTACCATCCTACACTGGTCCAGCTCCCGTCCTACACTGGTCCCACTGCCGTCCTACACTCTCCGCCTCTCCCACTCTCCGCCTCTCCCACTCTCCGCCTCCGCCTCCGCCGGTCCCACTCTCCGCCTCCGCCGGTCCCACTCTCCGCCTCCGCCGGTCCCACTGCCGTCCTACCCTGGTCTTGCTGCCTTCCTACACTGGTCCCGCTCCCCGCCTACACTGGTCCCGCTGCCTGCTGTCCGCCCGGGCAGTGTAGCCTCGGGCTACATTTGGTTAGAGGACGTATCTGTCCCATGATTCCAAGCTGGTCGCTTGTGCTTTTTATTTGCCAAATCAGTTTAAGGCCAATCGTCGGCTCCAATCAGTTCTGCTCGGGACGCAATTTCCTGCCGCGGGGCGCTGTGTGGTTGTGTGAGTGAGTGTGAGTGAGTGTGTGTGAGTGGGTGCGTGTTTCTGTGTGTGTGTGTCGTGTCTGTCGTGGTGGTGTGTGTGGGGGTGGGTGGTGGCTTTCTGTTGTAAGTGCCGTGGTGGTGTGTGTGAGGGTTGGGGGCGGCCTTCTGTGGTGAGTGCCATGGTGGTGTGTGTGGGGGTGGGGGCAGCCTTCGTGGTGAGTGCCATGTGGTGTGTGTGTGGGGGTGTGGGGGCGGCCTTCTGTGGTGAGTGCCGTGGTGGTGTGTGTGGGGGTGCCCCCCACCCCGGGGGTGGGTGCGGCCTTCCTGTTGTAAGTGCCTGGTGTGTGTGTAGGTGTGGGTGTGCATGGGTGGGGGCGCGCCTTCTGTGCTGAGTGCCGGTGGTGTGTGTGGGGGTGCGGGCGGCCTTCTGTGGTGAGTGCCGTGGTGTGTGTGTGGGGATGCATTTCTGTGTGACTGTCATGGTGTGTGCTGTGTGTGGGGTGGGGTGGCTTTCCCTAGTGATTAGCATGGTGGTGTGTGTGGAGGTGGGGGTGGCTTCTGTGGTGACTGTCATGGTTGTGTGCTGTGTGGGGGGGGGTCTGCCTTCTGTGGTGATTGCCAGGTGGTGTCTGTGGGGGTCGGGGTGGCCTTCTCTGTGAGTGATGTGGTGGTGTTTGTGGGGGTGGGGGTGGCTTTCTGCAGTGACTGCCATGGGGTGTGATGTGTGGGAGGCGCGGTTTTCGGTGGTGACTGTCATGGTTTTGTGTTGTGCCCAGGTGAGGGCGGCCTTCTGTGGTGACTGCCATGGTTGTGTTTTGTGTGGTGTTGGGGTGGGGGTGCCTTTCTGATGGTGAGTGCCATCGTAGTGTGTGTGGAGGTGGGGGCGGCCTTCTGTGGTGACTGCCGTGGTGGTGGGGGTGGGGATGCCTTTCTGTGGTGAGTGATGTGGAGGTGTGTGTGAGGGTGCCTTTCTGTGGTGAGTGCCATGTGTGGTGTGTGTGTGTGGGGGGTGGGGGGGCGGCCTTCTGCGGTGACTGCTATGGTGGTGGGGGTGCCCTTCTGTGGTGAGTGCTGTGGAGTGTGGTGGGGGGGGGGGGCGGGCGGTGGCGGCCAGTGGTGAGTGCCTTGTGGAGTGTGTGTTGGGGTGTCTATCAGTGTGAGTGGTGGTGTGTGTGTGGGGGTGGGGTGCCTTTCTGTGGATGAGTGCCATGGAGCCGTGTGTGGGCCGTGGGGGGTGGGGGAGTGCGGGGGGTGGGGTGGGGGGGGGGGGGGCGGCCTTCTGTGGTGACTGCCCATGGTGGTGGTGGGGGGCTTCCTGTGGTTAGTGACGTGGTGGTTTGTACGGGGGGGGGGTGGCCTTCTGTGGTGACTGCCATGGTGGTAAGGTGGGTGTTCCTGTGGCTGAGTGTTCTGTGGTGAGGGCGTGGGTGGTGTGTGTGGGGGTGGGGGCGGCCTTCTGTGGTGACTGCCGTGGTAGTGTGCTGTGTGGGTGTGTACTTTTACGTGAGGCCATGACTGTATTCCACACACTGCCAACATATGCATAACGTACTCGTAACGTACTTCGAATGTATGCATTACATATGTAACGTTGGCCAGCGTCCCGTGAGCACATGCGAGCGTTCCTCGAACGTATGTGATTTTTTGGCGCTACGTCGGGATACGTCAGGAAGCGTTACACGCGCATCGGTATGTTGATCTATGGCGACGTTCGGCGGTGCGCGTCAGGGGATCGGCGAAGTTTTGCGCTTGCGCAAAACTTTCGACGTGCGACAACGCGCGGGTACCAACATAATGGCGACGTTAGGGGCACGTCGAGATACGTTAGACGTGCGTTGGAGGAATGTTGTTCTCACGTTGTGTGCCGTCGTCTTATGTTGACTTTTTTTCCAACGACGGCGAGCGTTCCGTCAGCATGTCGCTAACGTACCACCGACGTATGCATAACGTAAGGCCGACGCGCTCTTGGTGTTTCTCCACCGTGTCTCGACGTTTTGGACATGTTGGCCGCGCGTCTGTCGCTTGCTTAACGTTGGCGAGCCGATTGCACGCTTGCGCCACGCCGAAACGCACCGAAACGCGCTGGAGTGTAGTTGGTCACGCGTCGATCACGCGCTGGCACAACGCTCTCATATGTCGTGCAACACGTCAGCCGGTCGCTAGCGGAGCACTGGAATAAAGTTATGCGAACGCTAGGCACACGCCACGCGCGCGTGAGGCTCGTTCCCACACGTTGCGCCCACCTTTTTTGTGTTTTTTTCATGCGTCGATATACATTACCACAACGTCGGCCGCACGCTACCACTACGTTGCGCTTATGTCAAACTTTTCCCACTGCGCCGAAAAGTTTGACGTGTCTCAACGTTAAAAAGTGATTTTGCGCATTGGCAGTGCGCCGGCGAGATACGTCATAGTGTGACAGCACTGTTATATAACACCACTCGACCTCTCATATGGTGTAATGCGCTAGCAATACGTTCTGCATACGTTTTTCGTACGTTCAGCCTACATAACGTACGTTGTGTGTATGCCCAATTTTACCCCCTGCCGTGGCAAATTTCGATGCACTGGGAAATCAAAATGTTGTTTTCACACGTTGAGCCCGCGCTAACGCCATACATCGTAGTGTGACAGAGCCATCTAATTTCACTAACTCGGCACCACATTTTAGGCTCAGAAATCTTCACTACAATTCATATCGACTCCTCATGAGTCGTGAACTGGAAGGCGACACCTCGAAATTAGACTGTAGGGTGACATCGAATGCTGCTGTGTTATTGGGTGACACCTGCACTTAGTCACTATAGGGTGACACCTAACAGTGCCGTACTATTGAGTGACACCTGCACTCACTCACTCACTGTAGGGTAACACCGAACACTGCCATACTATTGGGTGACACCTGTACTCACTCCCTGTAGGGTGACACCTAACACTGCCATACTATTGGGTGACACCTGCACTTACTCACTTTAGGGTGACACCGAGCACTGCCATACTATTGGGTGACATCTACACTCACTCACTGTAGGGTGACATCGAACACTGCCATACTATTGGGTGACACCTGCACTTACTCACTCACTCTCTCACTATAGGGTGACATCCAACACTGCCATACTATTGGGTGATAACTGCCTTTACTCACTGTAGGGTGACACCAAACACTGTGGTACTATTGGGTGACACCTGCACTCACTCACTATAGGGTGACACCCAACAGTGCCATACTATTGGATGATACCTGCCTTTACTCACTGTAGGGTGACACCAAACGCTGTGGTACTATTGGGTGACACCTGCACTTACTCACTGTAGGGTGATACCAAACACTGGTGTAATATTGGGTGACAGCTGTACTCACTCACTCACTGTAGGGTAACACTGAACACTGCCGTACTATTGGGTGACGCCTGCAATCACTCACTCACTCTAGGGTGACATTGAACACTGCCATACTATTGGGTGACACCTGCAATCACTCACTCCCTGTAGGGTAACACCGAACACTGCCATACTATTGGGTGACACCTGCAATCACTCACTCCCTGTAGGGTGACACTGAACACTGCCATACTATTGGGTGACACCTGCAATCACTCACTCACTGTAGGGTGACATCGAACACTAAGTCTAAGGCGCCTCACTTGACTGCTTGCTGACATGCTCCTTTATTGTTTCAGGAGTGGCGTACAGACTGACAGATGACGCCCCACGTGAAGCCTACGTCATCGACGTCAGACTGTATCACGATGACGTCACATTGTCACGTGAGCGACGTG